>JAODUI010000005.1:869792-896425 GCA_027563995.1 Papilio gigon | reverse complement strand
TGACGGAGGGAAATCTTCCAAAGATACCCTGCCTTCTGGGGGGAAGACAGGGTTATGTAGGGTTCGACCTACTAAAACCTCCCCGGTGGCCATCGTCGAGTGCAACTGATGAGGGTTCCGGGATCCCCGAGGAACGCACCGGAGAGGACTTAGTGCTAGTGCTAGTAATTAAGAATGTGTGTGCAGACAAGAGCTGTTGATGACATTCATTATTCGTCTTTTGTTGTGTTCTTTTTATTCGTTCATAAAAAAAAAACGGGTCTGTAATTTAATTAAGAGGTCGATAACCTTTCAATAAAGTGGTATAAAATGCAACCGGTTTCATTTAACTGCATTCTCAATTCATACATTTTATTGCAAAATGAATCCGGTAAGCGTTGCAATGACATAGTTAAAATATCGTCGTAAATAAGTAAAGCGCAAATAGCCTAATAGGTTGAGGGTATAGATTTCCGATCATGTGGTCGAGAGTTGTAATCCCGCCACGTGACTATAGTAAACCATATCCTAGTACAAGCCTAAAACTTAGTTGCAGTGGTAAAATAAATATTAGTAAAATAACGGCCTGGACAGCGACGTGCTGGAGCGGGTTATTAGGAACCCCGAAAATTGTGAACGATTTGTAAAATCGACTCTAATGCAGGCAGCAGCGACAAGCGTTTGAGCATAAACCCTGTGAGTTTTTTTATCAACCGTTTAAACTTATTTTTATATAAAATTTTGTACAATTTGAATAGAAATAAAAAGCAAAAATCTACTAATATTTTAATAAAACTAGAAACTAAAACTGTTATCTCGGAATAGTGTTATCGCTAGAGGTCTTAGCGAAAATGATAACGACACGTGTCTAGCCGTCTTACAAAACGTCCAATTGTCTGGCTCGTTGTGTCGCGACGGTGCCGCCGGCGGTCGCTGTCTAAAATGAAACGTAAACACGTTGGTATTTAGTACGATCTCTTTGTTCAACACGGAGAGATCAATCTTTTTATAATCCGACTAAATATATGAGTCACAAACACACGAGGTATGCTGGCAAGTAATCAATAGAAAACAATAGTCCTGTAACACGGTACTCTTGTAACGCATTTTCATATTACGCAATTCTTATCTCCCGTATAACGGTGGAATTTCTCACATTATATTTCTGTATTTTATTTTAATTAATAATGATTTGTACAGTAAATTGTATTATTATAGAAAAAAAAAATGATTACAATTGTGTATTAAACAATATGGAAATATTATTTTTATAAATTTCCTACAAAGTTTTCTTATAACGCTGAACCAATTTACCGTGTTACTATATACTGTATGTATATCTACCGTAGAAGTTATTACAGCAGAGTGTTGTTTGAAGAGGTCATTAGAACTTTACTAGAGCTTACTTCAATTATAATGAAAAATAAAATTGGCTATTTATTTTGGTCTTTTATTTGGTCTCACTGGGTCGCGATGGCGCAGTACGAGTTAGGTGGAGACTTTTATGTGGAGACCAAGACACATTTCGGGTCGCTGCGCCACTCTAGTTAGTTTAGTAAGTATTCCATTTTTGGCGTAAAGGATGACAGTGATGAATATTATTACTACTAAACACAGTTTAATAAACTGGGAAAGGAGGAGCGTCGTTAAACGCAAGATAAACTCACTAATTCACTGAAATTGATTTCTAAATGTTTATCGAATGTAGGAGATAAGCAGTCTGTTCATTGCGACGAGATATTTTATATATAGAGATATTTTAACAATTATGATAAACAACCAGTCCCCTCGCCCACGTCGACGAAATTCAAATATAAATTATCAATATTTATAATATGGAACAACTTTTAAAAAATTTAATGGCGTAAATTTAAATTGTTTACGGTTTTTAAAGTTCGATGACAATTTCAATAAGATAGAACAAGGCTTAGATTTGAAACACAACCCGGTTGATGTTGGACCGGTTTTAACCATTTGACTGCCCGCACCAAAGGGGTTCGGTACGATAATGCCAGCTCGTTTCTTAAACAGAGATGGAACGTAGAAAATATGGGAATTAACATGTCCGTTACGGATATAAATCCAAAAATTAAAAAGATAAAAAAAGAACAACGCTATTCATGTTCGTTGAGATTCCGTTAGTTATACGAACAAATGTCAATTTAATCTGGTTTACACCAGTTTTCGATAACATTACATAAACGAGATTCCGAAAAAAAAAACGACACGTTGATTTTAACAACAGACGCTCATATCATCATAGTTCGATAAACTAATGTCAATGTGAAATAGACTTATGTCATTTAAGATACGAGTCGTTTTTGAATGTTTATCGTTTGTATCAAGTGATCCGGCCTAGCAACAACGTTCAGCTCGCAGTAGAATGAATCTCAATTACATTAATGTGTATTTTCTATTCAAATATTCCTATGCCTGTTTATAAAATTATTTGTAACGGGTTTTTTGACCTGGACAAGTTGTTTTCGTACACTGAACTGTCACAAATAATGTTATCTAAGTAGTTTATTATCTCCAAAATGGTCCATACAACTTTGGTATTAAATTGATAGATCAAACCTCATGTCAATTATTAATTTCTAAGGATGTTGGGGAGACAAGACTTCGTATGTTTTGCAATGATCTTGGCATCCATATAGATAACTAGCGGGGCATAAAATGCATAGACAAGTACGTATAATACATCAAGCGCCAATAGCCTAATGGTTAAAGATACGGATTACCGATAATCCGATGGTCGAGAGTTCGAATCCCGCCATTCGACTATCATCGTGAACCATATCCTGGCACAAGCCTACAGCTTAGTTGGAGAGGTGAAAGAAATGTTAGTAAATTAAAAAAAAAACCTGCTAATATTTGACACAAAAAAAAACCATAACCATAAAGGTGATGCGTTGTCGGACCTTTAAGAAAGAAGTACACTGACTTCTTGAATTTATTTTTTAATCTACTACCGATAAATATTTCCAACACATAACTTTATTCGCTTTTGATCTTTACTTCTAAACACATAATGTGTTATGTAAACATAATTTCTATACTATTCATGACAAAATAAAATGACAGTTGCCATCGTTTATTTAGATTTGACGCAGCTTTCCGTTTGACCTTTTAAAACATATTGAACTTGTAGTAAAAATATTATTTGAGGAATTCTTGAACAAAAAAAAAATAACAACGTTTTTCATCACATCGACGTAAGTGCGTCAGCTTGGCATCGCTCCACGGAAAGTTCAACGTTTACGAAATATATATTTTTTTTTTACGTTTATTCCACTTTCGTATTAAAGGTAAGATGTTTCAAAACAAATCAGTATGGATGTGAAATTATTTATAATACAATTTTATTATTTAATGCCATCATTACCTAATTACAAACATATTAAGTATATTGTTTATGTAAACAATTTTGGTGAGATAATCTTGTAAACAGACCAAAAAAAACTTTGTCTTATTTTAACTATGAAAATTAACTTAAATCATTATCACTATCATTGTCAGCTGTTATCGGCCCACCGCTGGACATAGGTCTATGCCAATGCCAAAAATGCAATAAACCCTAATTCATCGCTAAATTCGACATATAGTGAAAACGGCTCTGTAATTCTCATTGTTAACTACTAAAACGCTTAATATCGAATTTTTATCTTATCAGTCTACCCCGATTAGGTTATGATTAACTTTCATATAATCTTACTGTTATGAAACTTAAAACGCCTCGTCGCACGGCAGACTTCATTTATGACATATACTTCATACACGAATAATCATACAGTTAACGTATAGTTTTCATTTAGAAATTTTCTCATATAGCCGAGGATTATTCTATATTTCTTACCCATTTCGATAAAAACATTTTAATTTACAGATCTTAGTGTCAGTCCATTGGACCTAATCATTCTAAAATAGTTGGTAAATTATATTATTCCACTGTACAAGCTTAATTTTATAAATGGTTGAAAATAAAGAAGAGTGTGTTTCTAAATATTGTCGCCAGAGGGAAATTTTCTACGGCGATGCGAGATCAAATATTAAAAGTCGGTAACGGTTCGAATACATTATGATTATTTAAATTTCGAACATAAAAAAACATCTACAGGAATGGAGACCGGAACAGTACAGACAGACCATAGATAATAAAGATATAAAATTAAAAAAAAAATAAAACATAAGTTGTCGATGGTCATTAATCTTGTTGAGTTATAGCCGGCGTGGCGCGGCGCATACATTATGTAAAATATTGTCGTCCTATTGTTTAGAACTATCGACTGCCAGTACTTATAAAGGCTACACGTGCGATAATTGAATATTTATTGTGATATTATTAGATTACAAAATTTAAAGTTACACGTTCCGATATTAATATAAGTAATAATTTCTATATTTCTTATTAAAAAAAAAAACATTAAACAAAGTTCTGGAATATTTTATATATATATTTAGACTTTTCAAATAGCCCGAAAAGGCATATTTCAGATAATGTGGTCGAGAGTTCGAATCCTGCCGATTGGATTATTGTAAACTATATTGAAGCAGAAGCTTAAAGCTTACTTGGTATCAGAAATGTTAGTAAATGAACAAAAATGTTTTGTACACGTAAACAAGTGAAGATATTATCGTCGGTGTAATATAAGTGATGTTTCAATTCTTTAAATCGCGCGACCGATCGACTGACAAGTGAATCCTTCATCACGACGCGATCGTTAAACTAACATAAAATGATATCATACATTTTTAATTTTACGACATTGTTTTCGTATTTCACTAACAACATATTCTCGAGTGTTCAGTCTATTTTTAGATATTTTTCGCCCGTGAAATTAGGTTAACAAATTAGAACACAGTCATCCAGGGGCGAGGTAAAGGGATTCGAGTTACGAAGTTTCTTTTCCCTTATTAACAGCTGTGTCACAGTAAGATGTGCATTCATTAACAATCTTATTTTAAATACATTACATAAATCCTCTTTTAACTCATGTTCAACAAAAGGATGTCATTCAAATTACGTCACCTGTCAATGTGCACATTCTCCGGCAGTTGATGTCCTGCATGACCTGCTTCATGAGGCAGCCCAGGTCTTTCGCGTCGCCGGACATCGACTGCTTCGAGAGCCACTCCCTCTCCAACTCCATAGACAACTACGATACATACTAATTAATTAATGATATAATTAATTACAATGTACAAAATATTTTTATACATTTAACACATTCCATGCTACAATTTAATGATGACCTGAAAAGGAACAATCGATAGCATTGAATGTGTTAACTATTGTATGACAAATGTATTCAGAGGTTGTCTTGTTTAAGTTTAAGGATTTTGGTTTCTTTGTTGAAAGAATTGTTAGATGAACATGTTTCTTCAAGTTTAGCAATGTTTATTATTTTAAATGTAAAAGGCTACTATTTAAAAATAAATAAATATATAATAAAAAAACACGTACCAGATACTCAGTAAGTTTTTTCACTAAAGGTTCAAGATGTACAGTTCTAGCCCAGGCATCACAGACAAAGCAAAGATTGAAATAAAATGCATTTCTCGCATATTTCTTGTTATCTATTCTCACAGGAAACCCCAGTATTTTAGAGCCAAGGAGAGTTCTGGTGACAAAAATATCTATTGAAAAGGATAGTGTTTACTATAAAATACTAACAAACATGTCTCTAATTTTATTTAAAAAAAAAACAGTATTTTATTTCACAACGTAAGAAGATTTGAATGTTATTCTCATTAATTATGTTAATAGAGAAACTTAGTTTTCGATGTTTGTAAATTAATTCTCAACTTACACAGTTAGCGTGCATCTCTGTAACTGCACTTTAGGTATAATATAGTGACTAACAGTATCAAATATATCTTTAGAAATATAGTTCTCCGGTACTTGGCATGTAATTTTTGGGCCCGCTGTATGATGGAATTCACATAAAAATATACAGCGAATAGGCCCTTCCTGCCCACAGCCCTCGTAATATTTCGAGTTTGCATCCATAGTCGACAAACTGGAATTTTATAGCAACACGACACTAATTCACATTTCTAGTTCTTTTAACAAATCGCCACTATTATGTCTAGACACTACACATAGTTTAATTTGTCATATAAACTTATATTACTAGGTGTCACGATAACGTAAGACTCGAAGTTTTGTTACACAAACGAATAATCCTACCACTTACGCTGCACATGATCAACTGAAAATTTTAGAAACTCGGTTTTTTTTCTTAATTTCACAGATGGACGAACTTTGTATCGAGATGACAATGGCTTGGAATGTTGCCATATCTAAAAAAAAAAAAAGAAGTGAAACTATCGTTCTGAAACGAATGAATGTTTGGTGTATAATTATAAGAGTAATTTTTCTTTAATTCAGCACTGAGACATTTTTGCTAAGACGCAAATTAACTACTGAAATTAATTACAGCCAATAAATTTTCAATTTATCCCTTTGTACTTGATTTATTTTGGTTACTTTAAGTTTAGGTTTTTTCCACTGTTTTTGAACGAAGTTTTAAACTACAGCTGCATCTGTCCGGCTGTCACTGTCACTAATTCATTGATAATAACAGCTGATAACACTGGTTCCTGTTTTGTTTTTAACTTTATATTACATTCTTATTAAAGTCAAATTAAAATGGATAAAAGAAAATTTAAATTATTGGTTGGTGCTACAGGAAGCGTCGCAGCTCTTAAAATACCAATTTTGATTGACTCCTTATTAAAACTAAATGTTGAAAAGCAATACTTATTTGAGGTATGTTTTTCCAAAAAAAAATGTATATAAAACGCTATAGATTCATAAAAACTGAATTATTTCAATCATTTAATTAGATTTTTGTTGTTGTCACAGAGCATGCAAAACATTTCTTCGAAACTACCAAATTACCCGCAGGAGTTAAAATTTACGATGACGCGGTGGAATGGACTAATTGGACGCAAAGAGGCGATCCTGTGGTTCATATAGAACTTGGAAAATGGGCTGACATGATGATAATTGCACCTTTGGACGCTAATACACTGGCTAAAATGGCACAGGTACAAAACAATTTCACTACAATAACCAATCTGGCTTTCATTTAAAAATGAAATAAAAAAAAGTCAAGCATAATAAGAAATAACTATTTTATTGACTAAATATGTAAAGAAATGTCAAATTAAATGAAAAATTGTTTAAATTCCTAGGGTCTATGTGACAATCTCCTGACCTGCACCACCAGAGCTTGGGATATGAGCAAGCCTTTGCTGTTCTGTCCGGCAATGAACACAAGAATGTGGGAGCATCCTGTCACCAATAAACATATACAGACTTTGAAAGAGTGGGGCCATGAAGAAATACCACCCATTAAGAAAAAGCTGATTTGTGGTGACACCGGGGCAGGAGCGATGGCTGAAGTTGATACTGTTGTGGAGAGAATTAAAACTATTGCTGATGAAAAAATGTTAAATACAAGTAATTGAATTAATAAGTATAGTATTATAGATGGATTTGTAAATATACATGAATTTATTACCATATTATTTGTCATTCAATATACAGAATTTTTTTTTCTTGCAACTAAAACTAGCAAGCAATTTATAATTACATAAATCGCCGAAACATACAATATTTTGTTAGTATCTATATATTTAAATTTACTCTATGTGTAGACTTTTATATATTTTGGTGGCTTAGACCATTGTATGAGTCACTGCACAGAACATGTCAAGTGTTGCCAAGTGCACAGGTACACAGGGAGAGCACTGGTAAAGCGAAGAGATGACTTGCGCTGCCAAGATACTTGAAGCATCACATACCTGTATAAATACCTATAAAACTCTATTCTTATAATACGACAATTTAGTGTGGGCGGCAGGAACTCGCTGGATGTGAAAGTTGGAGGAATGCATACTGTGGAAGGCATTAGGGAAGACCTACGGCCAACAATGGGCAGACAAGGGCACAAGGGCACACAATGATGTTGATGAAACCTGGGTACAAACAGTTTTCAATTCTTTTTATATATAAAAAATATAATTGAAAAAAAAGTATTAATATAATTTCATGTAACATAGTTGCCAGGCTAGTTATCATGTGGGTGATATCAATTGACGGAAAAGAGTTCATTGACCTTTCCATGGATATACATGATGTCCTAAATATGGACGTTATCATAATATTGACATGCTTATCTTGGCTTCACACGAAAGTAGTTTAAAATACGATAAAAATTCATATCGCCAAACTGTCTGAGATTATCCACATGCAATATGTGTTATGATTAATTAAGTATTTGTTAAACAAGGGAAATTACGAAAAATAATCAGTATATAAATTTATTTACATGATTACTTAAGTTTGGAGTTGCATTAAAACTATTTTTTTTTGTAATTTCTGTTAATGCCCAATTTCCCATTTGTGCAAGCTAATCTCTAAAACGGCGGCACCGATTTTGACGGTACTTTTACTGGAAGACAGCTGTTGTGTGCAGAAGTAACGTGGACTATGTCGTGCTTACGAATGCTCTGATTTCATGCTGTCGAAGTCACGAGCAATTATTAGTCTATTTAAAAACACTTTTTATCGTTAATCATACACGGTTCGTCCGAGAACCGGGAAGCAATTAATGTCTCAATAAAATTAATTTACCGAACGAACATCGCAATGAGCTAATGATACTATTAATAACCAGCAGAACACCCACGAAATCGTTGACACAAATAATCATGTATTCAGATGTTCACATATTTACCAGTTTTGTTTTGATGGTAATAAACATGTTTTTCTAATTTCGTCATCCGTAGAGTGAGCACGATGTTTTTTTTTTTAATTTATTTGACACAAAGAACAGGTACACAATATTTATATACGATTATAATTATATGTAAAATGAAACGTAAACAAATTAAATAATTATGAAAAATACACATTTGTGTATAATTTAAGTAAAAGAAACAAAGGACAGAAACAATAGAAGCAAAGACAGTTATTTTCTTAATGATAACTTTCATTTGAAATTACCATCAATTTTCAACAAGAAAAGTGTGGATGGATTTGTGAAAGAGGATATGCGTAAGAAGTTTGTGAGTTCAGAAATGCCGTCTGAGATGTATGGAAGAGTAGTACATACTGTGCCGACCCTCCTTAGGGGAAAGGTTGATGATGTAGAGGTCTCAACATGTATTGTTCATACTTCAGTGCGAGTTACCATGAACATCTTCTTCTTCTTTCTCCTGCCCTGGTCCCACTTTATGTAGGGTCGGCACAACATGTTCTTCTCTCCCAGTCTCGCCTATCAGCCGTCATCTCATCGGTTACCCCTTTCTTACTAATGTCATCCTTCACGCAATCCATCCATCTTTTCTTAGGTCTACCACGACCCACATATCCCTCCACCTTCATATCTAACATTCTTCTATAACATTTAACATATAGTTACAAAATGCAATCGTATATTTATACTTACACGTGCAGTAGTACTCGTGTAAATGTTTATTTTTATCGCTTGTAATGAATCTCGCCGCCACGTGGCGCCCGACATCAAAACATCATCAGATACGTTACAACCACGGCCCGCAACGTTTTTATTTACATATAGATTTTAAGACATCAATAACATTTTATCTTGCCTCGTGTACACGGATGACCTTGACATATGACAAGTGATTATCATATGATGTAATTACTAATATGCTATAATAGTTACATCGGCGGTTTGGGACATACGTGTCGCTGCACATAATTTTAGGTACAGTAGGGTTTAGAATGCGGATAGAGGGCGCTGTTCTTCGCAGAGGTGACCTTGGGCCGCCACATGCGAGACTCATACTCGACATAAAGTAGCATATTTCTGTCGAGAATTGGCACAATTACTTAATTTATAAATTCACGTGGAAACGTTGTTATTTGTTAAATGCCACCATAATATACATGAATATTCGTGACGACGCACATGTGGCAAACATTTATGTAAATTTACACCCACTTTTGTTACACGTGCTAATTGTCAGGTATGTCACAAGCTATTTATTATTTATGACCGTCATTTTTCCTCATGCAAGTGGTATTGGGATGTATGAATTACATTTGCAAATATTAGATTCCATCCGACAGTACATGCCAGGGGTGGCCAACCGAATTAATTGTACGTTACTTATAAGAAACAGGGTAATAAAACATACCATTTCCAAGACAGTACTGATTTATTACGTTCTTATATAAACATCATATAAGTTACAAAATACATAAACAGGTAAATAGGTAACAAAACACTTGACTAGCGTTTCAGAAATAATGTACAGCTTGCAACGGATCCAGAGCACTGATGGTACATTAACGCGCTGGTTTCGGCCTTTCATACTTCTAAATAAATAATAACGCCTTTAAAAAAACAAAGGCATTAAAAGAGTTTGCCAGTAAGCAAAATTATCTAAAAGAAATTAAAAATAGTTTAGCAAAAGACCGAAACAAAAGCATCACTATATAGCAAGATATAAAAATATTGTTTTTCTATAAGGCAACACTGACCGGTATTGCCACCTGTAAAATATACACAGTTCTATTTAGTGGTTTGCGTAAAAAGATTCTTGTTCATTTGGCACGGTACTTGTAGAAAATAGAACGCCTTTTATCATTATTATTTTACGATTGTAAAAAATAAATACTTATCATTATCATACATATTATTTACTCAACCACGTAGAGGTAACACTGACGTTACGTGGAGGCGGTTAACTTACGATATATGTACCTAACAATTCAACTTAACTGACACTTTGACATATACTGTCTCTGTTTAAACCAAAGACAATATAAAACGGTTAAAACTCAAGTATTTATCCGGTGTCGGTACTGACTAGATTCGAGCATATCGGTAAGTCTTTAAAGGGAGTGGGACCGGTATTATTTCGCGGTCACGGCTCGTCTCTAACGTGAGATGGACTCGAAACTAGTCAGTACCGACACCGGATGAATACGCGAGTATAAGCTGTTTTATATTTAGTCTACATTGTCTCTGGTTTGTTCGAGACAATGTAAGGGTTGAATGTATTATGTCAGTACCAGCAGTTTGAGGTTATGAATTACTAAAATGGTTTTGTTGTAATATAAATACATTGTTATAAGAATGTAGCTGCACTTAGAATCTACAAACAGTGGAGTTTGTTTAAATAAATAGAGAGTTAGTGGCTGAGTAGTTTTTATAGTTCTCACTGCCGGCGCACCTGTACACCTGTACAGTAACATATATCATACATATCTGTTTTGAAATACCTCTGCGGTTGACCTTGAGCAGCGCACTGCGCAGTACTCCCGCATCCCTATCCACCCCGTTACACCTATTGTGTACTGGAGACTTTTGCGATGTTCCAAACCGCCAAGATATATATCCTCTGCAACAATATGTTTTATATATGTGTTTCGAGATACTAAATTATTATATGAAAAATAAACTGATTTCCCGTGGAGTGCCTTAACAATATTTTACATTATGCTATTTTTCACATACTTACAGATTTATGAATATGCAGCTAACATCTAACTTAAACTACAGACTTTTTACACGCGCATTCATTCAATCTTGAATATAGAGAACAGTAAATTGTAAACCGTTTGAAATATATTAAATTAATTAATAGGAAATTCAATTCATTTCAAAGAGGTTTAAACGTATATAAATCTGCACGGTTCATATGACTTGAAATTCGAGTTTATACGTTTGCCATTGGTGCTAATAAATGACACAGACTTTGCAATCATAGAGAATTATTTTATATCGTTAACTTGATAATTCACAACATCCACACAGTTTATATTCACTCATAAATAATGTAAATGTTTAATATTACAATATCGCGCCGTAAAACATTTATTAAGGAATGACCTAATAAGGTTCTAGGAATACTTTTGCAAATTAAATCGATAGTTTTGAACAGAAAACATATTATTAACTTAAGCACTAAGTCACCTCGCGGTATAACAACACCTTGCTTGACGTACTGGACACTCACATCGTTTAAGTATCTTCAAAGAGCGAACCTTACTTTATATGCTTAACTTATATAAATACTGCTGTTTTACAACAACCTATATATAATTGTTTCCATTTAGAAAAAAACTTGGAAACATCCGTCTCAAGGTTACCTGTGTCTTCGAGAAAACAAGGACAATATGTTTCAATATAAGTAATATGGCAGAATGTCTTGTTTAGAGTTTAAAATCAATTTGAGAGTGTATCGACGCGTCCGTTCGCGGTGTTCCACTTTAAAAGCTAGTCGCTTAAATTTTTCATATTGAGTCGACGAGGCGGGCATGTTTTTTTTATACGAGAAGGTTGCAAACGTGCGATCATCGATGCCCATGGACATTAGAGAAAACACAGATGCGTTACCGGCCTAATAGCCAATGGGTTGCAGTTTTTTTTAATGTTTGTTAGAAAAAAAACGCTCAGTGGTCAGAGGAGATAGACGACTAATTGCTTTTGATGAGTCTGCGGACAAGGCATTTTTTTAAGTGGAACATCGCGAACAGAAGCGATTGTACTAATACAATCAGTTATATATTAATAAATTGGTACATTTAAATCAGTTTGTTCCTTTCAAGATGAATTATAGCAACTTGAAAGTAATTTTCAAATCTAAGTTCTACGTGGATTTCTAAAGGTTCAAATTCATCGAGCCAAACTAGTTACATATAAAATGTATGAAATCGTCTTGAACACGGAAATATATATTAATAAGTTAGAATATAAATTCTTGAAATTTTTGCTACAATGCTTTTTTATAAATTAATTTATGGCAACATTAAATGCTTCAATATTTATTTTTGTCGACCATTTTCTATGGCTAGAATATAGATGGCATATCAAATGATGTTTCATGATTTAAAATTATGCACAACCATTAATTTGTTTCTCGCTGCCACTAAACCGGTCGGCCAAGCATTATAATTTTTTTCCTCTATCAACTTATACAATATATTTGATGATTTAAAAATTGACAATATTAAAAATTTGTAAACATTTCTCTCATTTCATAGATTTATTTATACACATAAAAACAAATCATTTGTATTCATATTTATAAATATTTTAAAGGCAATTATATTTTTATAAAAGCAATATATGCAACAGTGATTTCTCACTCTCGTACATTTTACATTTTAATTGTATAAAATTAAGAAATGAATACAAATTTCTTGTTATGCATGATATCGTATTTCTTACTACATTTTTTCCACAAGCAGCCAATAAGCCAAACCTAGTTGTTCT
The DNA here is from genome assembly GCA_027563995.1 of Papilio gigon. Classification (NCBI taxonomy): domain Eukaryota; kingdom Metazoa; phylum Arthropoda; class Insecta; order Lepidoptera; family Papilionidae; genus Papilio; species Papilio gigon. Next base: position 883,184 of record JAODUI010000005.1, on the reverse strand, counting down.
AGACTTACGAATAATTTAGATACCAACACATTCTAACCACTGATTAATTCCTAGATTAAAAAAAAAATCGACTTTTTAGTGATATAAAGGAACAAAGAAAAGGAAACATTGAACAATGTATGTAAATATTTACACCAATCGGTCATCATGTCCAAGACTTTACATTATAAAGCAATCAAGGTAGCACATAGTAAACAACATGTCCATTCAATAAATAGGCTGTGCGTAAAAATTACAATAATTTCATCATGATTTTCCAAACTCCATACATATTTATTCTGTCCATACAGAGATTCTTTTATCGTTCACAATACATAATGTATTTCAATATATAAACTTAGATTAAATAAGGCAATGAGATGTTGCAGAGCGCTCGTGTGCGCCTACGTTGCGTCATCGCCGCCGGCGCGTCTCAACCCGAACACATTTCCGAATGATCGTCCCACGCAGCCACCTGCAAGCAAATTGGACCTTAACCAGCCATACATAAGACCTTTTTTTGTTTGTACTATTGTCAATGCACTCACAAGCATCTGTTGCAACGTAAACTTTTTTTTTATTCAAATACTGTTTCCCCGACTTTATGTTAACAGTCAGAAGTCACAACTATCGTTGCCATTTTATCAGAGCAAGGAGTAAAAGGTTTCCTTCCTTCAAAGGTGCCTTCTTCCACTTAGCGAAGGTAACAATCATTTCGTAGCAGTGGCTATCAGGCCAATGCAAAGATGACTTCATTCTATACGAACGACGTCAGGCGCGGATCGTTAGTGCACGTGTCCTCACCTGACAATCCCGGCTGCAGTACCACTGGTTGGCGCAGCCGGCGCACACGAACTGCGCGTCGCGGCGACGGCAGCCCTGGCACAGCGGCGCGCCCGCCTCCGCCACGCACTCGTCGCCCGCCTCGCCAGCGTCCGTCGCCTCGCTCGCGCCTCCCTCGTCGATGACCAGCCGGCCCGAGCCCGAGCCCGCGGGCGAGCCCCCGCCCGAACACTCTGACGCGGGACTCTCTTCATCGTCCTGATTAACAAAACTTGGCATTATATCCCTAATTTTACGTCTCAGTACTTTTTTATATTTATTTTGGTATTCAATTTTTAATACTATTAACCCATAAATTTTGCAAACTAAAAAAATATTAGGTTACATACCTATAACCTAAGCAAAACCTAACGTAAACATCTGTACAAAAAGGATACAGATAGGTTTCCTAGTATACTGACCAGCTGCACGACCTCCTCGGTCTTCTCGGGCTGGGGCTCCGGCGGCGGCGTGGGCTGCACCGGCGTTATCGTGATCTCGCCGCAGTTCTGGAAACATTACACAGACTTGTTACATGTCTGCATACATTATGTTCGACACAATTAAACTTCAATATGTCCAACATAAAAATAGTTATATTTATATAATCATAGAAAATTTACGGCTTCGTACAAATTTTAAAAACGATTAAATATTCTTAAGTAGTTCCAAGGCTAATTGAAATTATTATTTGGTACAGACATTTTGAAACATCGACTTTAAAATATATCATAGAAAGGTACTGGCAGGTAATGAAAGAAGCAAAGCAACAAATTCGCAAAGCCTGGCTAATGTCATGCGTGGAAATAAAAAGAAATTATACATGCAAAAAACAAAAGAACTTTTTAGAAACCGACCATAGAGTTGTTAATATTAATGTTATAATAGGGGTATCTTTTTTTACAACTACCGACTGGTGGTCTGTTTATTTTTTAAATAAGAAGTTTTTAAGTTCATTTTTAACTTTCATTTTTAAGTACACATATGGAATTAACGAGCATTAAACACAGGTTTTGTCCATCAGGTCTATATGTGTGCAGGAAAGAAGAATTTGCAAGCATCTAACAAGGAAAAACCTTCTCAGTTATGTTATTAAGGGATGCACATGATCTCGAGATGCCAATATATTTTAGTTTCTCAGCTTCTAGCTAATAATAGTTTTAATTCAATAAAGCGCCTACATTGAATGGATAAACACAGAAATTATATAAATTACTCCTAAACCAATTTAAATTTAGTCTTGGAACTATTTTTCATAAACCAAACTATCGTATTGCATGATTAACAATGATATAAGTTATTGAATCAATCAGTTGTTACGTTTAGTTTTAATTTTGTGAGCAACATAACATTGTCTTCTCGTTACTATAACGAATCCGAAAAAATATATGAGCAAAACATGAAGTGGCATTATCACTTAATGAGCATTGCCATTTTCTGTTTTTTTTTTCAAATCGCATTCAAACGTAATATTATTCTTTGTAAATAGTTGAAGCTTGCAAACATCATTATTTAAAAAAAAAACTCATTTAATCTATGATCAGTATGTTTGATACTGTCTACTCTTTGATTAACAATGACATTTGTGTATCCAGCGCTAGATGGCGCTAAAACTATTTACAAAGCTGCGGTTTTTTTTAATTCTTAAAGCTAAATTTTGAATTTGGAATGATCGAGGCCAATTAGCACACCAATTCGGGTCTTATTTCGTACACATTAAGGTTGTACCTTGGCCTGACCGAAAGTTGGCAACGTTGGCGCGCTCTGTTTCCTTTCCGGCGACGTGAGCAGTTTAGCCAACGTCGGGGAGAAACTCTGAGACGCAGGGGACGCCTGCTGGAAGTTTGGCAACACCCATTCAAGCTAATTCAAAACGTTTTGAAACGATCTGTGACACAAATGAAACAGAGATGGACAATGCGCAACATTTCCGCTACAAATGTCTAGCATTTCTTTTACTAGATATGCAATAAGAATAGCAATTAAGTTTGCAACAATTTTACCATGACAAAGCCAACTAAGTTATTAAAATGTAATGAAGTCGAAGGCGTCAAAAGCTAGGTATGAAAATGTATGTTAACAATGTCCATCCCTTTTACTCATAAATAAATGTTTGTTTCCCAGCGTCTTTAAATGAAGCGACTAGCGCCCAACTTGAAGACACCCACAATCGCTAGGTAAAGAAAATATAAATCTAAGTGTTGCTAACTGATTAAAAATTCAATGAGTGTACCTATTAAATCATTGCCATATTCAAATTAAATTACCTTTGTCAGTATCCCGTGTAATAGGGAACTTTGGGACTGCGAGGAGTCTTGACTCGTGGTGACCGGCAACAATGATATCTCAGGATATGGCGGCGGCGGCGGCAGGCGCGGGCTGGGCGAGGCCAGGCGCTCCGCTTGCTTGGGAGCGTGTGGTTCCTCGTGGCTTCGCTCCTGTCTCCGTCGCCCCTCCGGCCGGACGTGGTGCTCCGGCCTGCTGGGCATGTCCATGGGCCTGGTCGGCATGAGGTTGGGGTTCGCTTGCTGCATGTTAGCGAACTGGACGAGCACATCTTTAAATGACACGCCGTTGGGGAGCCCGCCCGCTTGGATCTGCTGGAGTCTTTCCAGCATTGCCTTTTGGTTCTGGAAAATTAATTTCATAAACATTATATTTTCTTTACTAGGCTAAACGTTACATTTAGTTAATAACATATTTAGCATGTAACGCCAAATTCGTGGTTTTCAATTTTATATCTCCTGTATCTCTATAAGCGGTTACGGAAATATCGACAAATGACCATAAAACCTGAAATAAATAAATAAAAACGTTTGTTAACCTTTTTAATTATTTTTGTATTTTATCGAAGGTCAGAACTACCTATAATGACACAAAAATTATGATCCTGCAACCATAGAGTATAAGCGCGTCTCCAAAAGAAATTAAAAAAAAACAAGTATACCTAATCAAGTATTAATAACAAGAGGTACGCAATACATGTCTGCCTTGTCGTAAATTAATATACCATCAGCCTGGTACTGTGAAGTGGCTGTGCGCCCTACATATCTAGATTCGAATTGATCAAGCGGTCGGTAGCAACGACCTCCTGTAACGGCCGTCGCAGATTCGAGTCAAGGATACGTTATTAATTCGACATCGCGAACCGCCAAGGTCGATACGAAGGTGCCTGCGCTCGCTCGGCATTTGGCAACGCACTCTATAGGACTACGTGCCAGAGAAAGCAACTGTAAGCAAAGAGATGGGCCGCGTCATTACGCAGGAAGGTTCAAACGTACGATTGAAGCTTAATAATTCATATACCATAATCATATTAATATTGTTTATCCAAATGCAGGCAGATTTGGAAGATATTTGGCGCAAATATTACAGTCCAAAATATCGCATGGGCTTCTTACAATTATTTCGCGGCGCGTGCAAAATATAATGTCTATTTTTTTTAAATTAATGTTGAAAAGAATTAGAAATACATAGTAACGATAAAAACTTTCAATTATCATTACATACATCCACAATTAATCAAAAATAATTGCGAGCTCAGCTGGCACTGACGACCCGAATTCAATTGATTTTATGTTGGTCCTTAGGTAAATAGTGTTCGAGAAGAAATTCTATTTTACGGTTACGGTAAAACTAATATCATTGTAAATTATATGATTAAGACTTTTAATATAACATCTCGTTTAGTAGAGTTCCAAAATAACTAGAAAACAGTTTCCTCACAAGAAGAGTTGCGACGTTATGTAGAAGGTCCTTCGGCACGCATTTAGAAATCCGATGGTAATAATTATAAATTCGACATTTTAAGCTTTTTATTATTATTAGAAATAACAACAGCAGCATGTTGGTAGCGGCTCGGCCTCGGTTAGAAAGGTCACGGGTTCAAGTTCTTATTGTCTTATTGATTTACCATAAAACCATTATTTTAATTTACTTATTACTATACATAAGTAATATTATGTTTACCCTAATCATGTACGAGTTCGGTTACATAAGAGTTAAAGCTTACCTTTATTGGAAAATTACGTATGAACATAATAATGTCAGCAGTAAAAAAAAAGCGACTTACCATATCCAAATTGTTGAATAGCATATTAAGATTATTAAAATTATTCAAGTTATCCATTTTAGGTGCAATGGGTCTCGGTGGATTCATCATGTTTGGATTCAGTATGGATTTCATCCGCCTCCCGCGTCGCGGCGTAATTTCTGGATTCCTCTGTCTATAGTCAGCTATTATCGACTTGACATCTTTAGTCGGTCCTTGGCGACCCATCGGCATGCCGAAGTTGTTCATCTGGCCGTTCAAATCTCTAGAGAAGCCGGGTATAGGCCCTGGCAACATTAACGGTTGGTGGAACACTGGTTTTGGCATCGATTGCATGTGTGCAGCTTTATCGTACGGCGGTGGCAACCCTGACATGTGGTTAAAGTGCGTCGTGACCGGCATCACGGGCGGTTGCAAGATAGGGTTGACCATCGCGGGACTCGGCTGTTTGATCGCCAACCCTGATATTTCATCGCTCTTGTCTATGGCTAAGTTCTTAGCTTGATTTAAATAGTCAAAGGGATCCGTCCTCTCCGCGCCGTTCACGTCCCCTGATTTCTCAAAAGATAAGACTTGTTTACGCCTTAGAAGTCGTAATAGAATTTCTTCCTTGACCTTCTTAAGGTGCAGGATGTTGTTCCATTCGTGTTCCTTCTTTTGAGCGAGTTCTCTCAGCGTTTGTATTTCTGAGAGCAGTTGTTCCGTATGCCTCTGTATTTCGTCGACGTTGTTTTTGGTGGCGGTCTGAATGTAGTCGCTGATCATGGCATCGTGCTGTGGAAATGTCTTCTCCACTTCCTGGCAGAGCTTCTTCAGTGGTGACTCAGTATCGACGTCTTCACTTATTCGTCTTTTTGTTGTCTTCTCCTCCTGAAACATGACAAATATTTAAGAACTGAAAGTACCAATCATAAATTGCCCCATAATAATTATTCTAAAACTTTACAAATAAGATAACAGAGTCTTCCCGTAAATTACATTGTAATGTAATACCTAATGAATTAATTACAAAAATCTCTACATTATCAATAATGAATTAACATATACCTTAATAACATCGCCGTTCAAAGATTGCGTATTTATTTTAGGTTCTGTTTTCTCTGTTTTTTCACTAGTCTGTACCACTTCAGTCATTTCCACATCAGCGACAGTAACCTGCGGTTTCACCTCCTCCGTTTCTGCAGGAGGTTCCTTCACCGGACTCGGTTCCTCTACCTTCGGTTCCTCCACCGACGGCTTCGTATCCTCAGGCAGGTTGCTGGTCTCCGAGACAGTGTTGTCAGGAGCTTGGTCAGGTTTTAAACTAATCGCGACATCATCTGACGCATTTTTTTCCTCTATCACAGTTACAGGTGTGTCATCTTTCAGCGAGACTTCTGGAAAATTAGTAAAATTTTACCATCGCTATGTTAACGGGATTTATTTTTCTCTCTGTAATAACGACATGTTCTTGTTCCGAATAAAGCGACGCAATTTAAGGGCAAAACAAAAACTTTGTTACGATAGCGGACAGAATTTCAACGCCAAGGAAAAAGGTCGAAGTGTTAAGGAATCAGTCAAATAAGATTGTCAGTGTATATCAGGACAGGACTCAGTAAACTGGGAACAAGAATATAGACAAAGCGATTTGATTATCATCATCATATCCGCCATACGTCGACCACTGCTGGGCGTAGACCTCCTCCAAAGATTGTCACGATGTTATCATGGGCAGCGGCATCCCTTACACCGTGGAAACCTCCTACGATCGGTAACCCGCTTGTAAAGCATGGCGATTTGTTATAAGGTCAAGTATATGCCATATTACGAAATATTGCTTCTATGTCGACCCTTGCAAGTGTTTAAACGAGTGTCCGACTCTTCATGTGCACGGCGATGCATTTTACGGAAGTGCAACACGTGGCCCACTTAAGCGGAGCGCTGTTAGTACGCTCTCGTATACAATACGTGGGGCGCGGGTAATAATACCTTTGAACATCCGCGGCGACAGAAAAAATATGAACATATATTTAGTAACATATAAATGGTTATAATCGATATTCATTTTTCTAACTTTTCTTTGCATTTTTAAAAAAAATGTAACTTCAAAAATCTCTACTTTTAATCTATCCTGACATGAGAGAAATGCCAAGTCGAAAATTTTAATTGTATTGTGAAAGTGTAAAATATTGTCACACTTTAGAACATAAATTTTGCAATACTTCATTTCATATGAGCATTGAAGTAGTCGAAAGTAAACAAAATTACTTTTTTTTAGCTTTGCCCTAATATTTTGTAGGACTGACAGTGAATACCCTCTTACTGATTTTACACTCAAGCTCCAAAACTGTACAAAGGTTAACCTGGTAATTGAGCAAAGATGAACAATGCCTTCAATAAATTTATCTTTGTCATTCAGAGTGCAATGTAAATTATTGGCTAGTTGCAGAAATGCTAGAACTACAGCCGCGCTATTGGAACCTGCCAGTTTCTAATGTACATACTTTAAACAATTAGCTGCTGAGTCATAATTGTATTGTGTGTGTAGTCAATAATGCATGTGCAACATGATATAAGTCTATAAAAAATTTATAAAAGTCAATCACCTCAAAGGAGGTTATTTACTTGTCAATTAAAACTTAGCAATTTAAAAATAATGCATTGATTTACAATAGTATAACTAACTTGGTAATTAGACATAAATAAACCTTTGGTCAGATCGCTAGTTTTTTTTTTTTAATTCTATGTTATTTTTATGATTGGCCCAGTACCACATGATTGTTAAATTTAGGTTATTCCATAAAGACATCTCATCTCACAAAATAAAACAGTTTTAAAAGGACACTGCAGTTGTCCTCAACACAGAAAGGGACAAAATTTCAATCTAACCACATTCAGACATCTAATATTATAAATGCTAAAGTTTAGATGGATAGATTATTTACTATATATTGCAACAGCTTCACAGATCTCTGAATTCGCATTGTGCCATCAAATTTGAAGACATTATCCTTGACATACAAAAAAACATATAGGACAGCTAAAGATACTATCTTATTATTTGAGCAATTAGGAAACAACAGGTCAGATCACTCTTAAGGCTACCAGTCATGTTATTTACCAAAACAGCATTAACCACTCTATACCTCAAATCTTTCAATCAGCCGGCTGCAATTCCCTAAGAAGTACCTTAGATGATACTTAAGGGACAATAGGAATATTCAATATTTAAATTGTGTTTAAACATTCATTATGTCACATTTGTTAATATGTAATCGAAGTTATTTAAAAATATACCTTTAACAGTCTCCGGTTGAACAGTTAATGTATCATCATTAGGGTTCTCACTTATACTATCTTCTTTGGCATTGTCATCACAGCTTTCCTGCTTATCCTCTACGACAACATTGTCTTCTTCATTCAAGGGATCTTTCACCGTGCCCGCATCCGTATCGTCTATGGATAATGGATCGACTTCATTGTCGACACTTATCTCTGGCGCTGGTGAAACCTCCGATATATCCTTCGGAGATTCTGCTATTTTAACGCCTATATCATTCATGTTTATTTACATATTTTCGTCACAAAGTCACAGTGTCAGCATGCCGTATGTAGGTTCATTGACTTTCCCACCAACATAACCATAGTATTACACTTGATTAAGTCTATGTTTCACTTTGTCATAAGTTTCACATATAACTCCACTTACATTATTAAACACAGATACGTTTTAAGTATTTATAGTAATACTTCCATTAAATTATTTCACGATGCGCAAGCAACAGAAGCCGTGAACTTTCGGGTTGGAACGACTTGGTTATTTCAACTATATTTCACAAATCCCATAAAGTATAGACACAGACTTTAGGAAATTCATTAGTATAATTAGTTAAGATTATACTATAGCTAATTTTATTTTATATTCGAACAAAATAAAGCTTAATGCGAAGGACGCAAAGTAAATTGCACGCAATCTACAGATAAAAAATCTAGTAATGTTAAATTTTTAATGGCAGACAGTGGTACCAACAAAGGGCAAAGAGTAGTAAGTATAGTATCAAAGTGCATAGGTAATTGAAACTAAACATTGTCTTTGAATGTAACATAATATTTGAATATTTCTAATACAATACGATCCAATAATCCAATAGTTTATATTTTTTCAAAAGAACAGTCTATCGAAATTTAAGATAACACTTAGTTTTAGTCGGGTTTTTTCAGTTAATGCTTTTGATTTCTTTTAAATTTCTTATCAAAGTTTTGACCGCAAATACGAAATTTAATGACTGTAAGTTGTATTATATTTTAAAGCTCAATTTTATGATAGTATTAATTTTTCACTGCGTAAAAAGTTTAAATAATCCTCGGTGGGGACGTATAGTGAGCTGATGATGAAATAATCGACATTTATTTTAAATTATTAACTATTAGGTATTTTTTCCCACCAGTAGGGAACAGTCAACACTGGTTGACAATTGGCCAACACTACAGCACTATGCGATGATGAAATTAAATGAAAAAGCAAATGGCTGACTAGAAATTGATTCGACGTCTTCGACGTTCTCGAATTCACAACAAAAATAATCCAATTTAATTGCATGAATTATGCGCTATTTATGATCATGACTAGCAAAATAAGATTACAATAGCTATAATAAATCCAAATAACTGCATATTACTTGCCTATGATCAGTCAAATATACTAAATAAGACATACTTTATCTAAGCATAGAATTTTGCAAATAAAAATTACAGTGATTGGGGTGAACGCACGTCCGTTTTTTCTTGAGGTAAGTTGATTTTATTTATATTCTAAACATCATATCGATTACGATCATAATATTTATCATTTGAGGTATAAAAATATGTAAAACTCCATTTTTTATCCCTGTGATTTATTTTTAGACTGCGTCAATTTTTGGGCTTTTAACATATCTTTTAGCTCATCGTAACATACTTGTGTAACTTAAATAACTTATCATTGCGCAGCCATCATCTTTGCAATTTTTTTCCGTTACGTTATTCTGATTACCGACCACTGATTGGAACTGAATATCTTAATCAAGTTGTCATAATTTTTTTATTTACTGATGTTTCAGCTGTAATGTAAGCAGGCACAACATCGTAAGGGTCTCCGCCCTAATTGACCATGGAACGGAGCTATGATAAGCGACATAGCAAGCATCACAAGGAGAAGCATAAGAAGAGAGATCACAAAAAATACAGAAGACACAGTGGTGCTCACGAACAGTCCTATGCGACAGTAAATTCTAGTAAGCCCCTTGTTGAATACTCTGATGTTAGTTCAGAAGACTTGTCAGCCCCCGAGGCAGGAGAAATAGAGAGTGAGGCAAGCTCAATAGGCCGGCACATTGCTGACGATCTTGACCGTACGAGAAAATCGCACCCCGTGCGTACATTTCTTGACAACAAGACTATTTCTGTCTCTACAACTTCAAGTCGCCGCGCTATTGAAGAGTACTCTCTCACACGTGATTCTTCTTCAGCAGCGTCAAGAAGCAGAAGGGGCCTGGAATATGTGGAAGCAGAGCCCAACTTCAGTGACACATGCTATAAAAAAAAGAAAGAGAAACGTAAAAAAGAGAAAAAGAAGCGTAAGAAGAAGTCAAAACACCGGTCAAGGTCGGCTAGTCTGGAGAGTGTCTCACACGATGATGATGTACATATAGAGCCACGTCCCGTGAGTCCCAAGAGGTACCAGCAAGTGCCTATAAGTGAATGGGAAAAAGCCTCTTCTCCTCTGCAGAATGGGTCATGTTCACCCATCTCTACAACCACTCCGCCTATGAGGGGCAGACATGATGACTCTCCCCAAATGAGACTTGCAATACACAGAGAGATGCCAGTTCATACTGTGATGTACTCACCTCGCAGGGAAAGGTCTCCTGTTGTAAGGTGAGATTTTTTATTATTCCAAACCTACTTAGGAACATGACTTTACATAGCATTTATTATGTAACACCAGCAGTAAGTTTCAATCAGATTAAAAATTGGTATCTTAATGTTTAATGAATTACATTGTATTTAAATTGTTTTTTTATAAATCTTGTTCAACTCTTGGATATAAAATTTATATGTAACAGTTAACAAAAGGTAGATACTACATGTGTCCACAAATATATTTATAACTTTCATTACAATTAATATTAATTTCCTTAAATTATTTATGCCTCTTTTTAGTGCTACAAGGTTAGTACTAGTCACAAGTTAATTTTATAATTTTTTTCAATGGCTTTATTTTATTTAAACGTAATTTATTTCTTATAGATCATACTTAGTAATATTACTTGTCATTGATAACAAAATATGTTCTTGTACAGCAGGAGGAGACAGAAGTCTATGACACCACACACACCGTCCATGCCACCTTACCATGAAACTGTCACCATAGACTCTGACAGTGAACAGGTCTATGATAGAGTGAGGAGGGACTACTGGATGGACCATAGAGCACAGTCACCAATTATGGTTATTTCAGGTATGATTTAATGAAGATTACTGTTTCACTCAGAGTTATTAGTTAACTATAGGAGACTCTCAATATAAGTTCTTCACTATAATTTACACTAAACCACTTTAAGAGAGGGAGTAAGACTCCCTGCTAGTGAAAAAAAACCTCTATATTAGTGATGGTGTTAGTGATATACTAGAAATATATAAGTGTGGTTAGTAGGGACTTTTATAAACATTTTTTTTTATATATAGTGACAATATTTTAAGTTTAATTGATGTACCCAATGATGACAAAAACGCTGGGAGGGGGGCCGTTAGCTGACTGCAGGGAGTGTCAGCAAGGTGATGCCTTTGCTCTGCATTTATTGTGCAGTATAACCTCCTTTCATTAAGTTACGGAGTTGCCCTATGACTAATTGATTATGAGAGCTGAGGGTACAAATTGGACAATTGTATGAGTTTAACCTTTCGATAGTGTGTTGGAGTGTTTTGTCTGTTAATCCTTTGAGTGCATTTTGACAGATTCTCCGACGCATGAGCCTCGGATGCGAGAGTACAGTCCGCGACGCAGCCACCGCCGCAAGAGCCCCCGGCGCCGTCACAGGAGCAGGGAAAGGGAGCGGCATCGGGAAGCTCGCGTTCACCATAGGTACCTATCTATGCTAGACACTTCGACCAACAGTGTACACAGTAACAGGTTGAACTTGTACTGCATTGACAATGCTCGTTTCTGCTTACATGTTATGTTCGCTAATTGCATAAATTAAAGCGTTAATAATGCGTTTCAGTTCGGTTAAGCTGTGTACAGCCACGTCTTTTTGATTTTAAAATTAGTATAGCGTTCTATAAAACATATATGTACGGATGTATGAATTGGTGATAGACGGTTGTGGGCGTTAACACAAGTGCTATAACTACCGGTCTCTTTACATGTCTGCTCTCGGTCTGCCTGATGAAATCAATAGCGAATGCGTCGTCAAGTGAGTGACTTACATGTAGCTGTGTAGTTGATATAATTTGCATGTTTATCTAAAAGATAAAGTAAATATACTCGGCATGCAAATGTAGTGTTTAATCTTAATAATATTAGGAAGTGGAATATAAACTGTTTTTTTATTTTATTTTTAGTAACTGTAATTTTCTTCAGTGTTTTAATTTAGGAGCCTATATTAGTTGACCTTATGATTGTAAGAATTACAATCAGCGATGGTTATTTAGTTTCGCATGCGTGAGATATCCTCACACCCATATGATTAAGCATGCATGCATACATGCGTAGTACGCCTCCCTCCGCATCTCTACACCCTGCTACAGCTATCATTGTGTTCTGTGTAGCGACGCGTAGGGTGTTCCGAGCTTAAGTTTTTTTTTATATTTACGGCAAATATGAAAGCTTATTATTTATTTATTTATAAGTTTAATCTCAAATGCTCTCGAAAATAGTATTTTTCAAATGGTTTTATTGAGTCCTTATAAATTATTTTGTTCTGATGTTTTTGGTGCAATGTACAATAATTGAAGATTCTTTTTAACGCGTATAAACGACTCAACCAGCAAACTCTGTAGATGCAAGTACTTGAAGCATGTTTGTATAGTAAGAAACTCAGCTTGAACTAGCTAGTATATAAACTTGAAGCATCTTTAAAACATAAGGTTTGCTCTCGAGATCCCGGCGTCTTGTACAGTCAATATAAATGTGTTTAACAATCAATGTGTAACCAGATCGCACAGCCGCAGCTCTATGAAGCGACGTCGCTCGGTGTCGCGCAGCCGGCGACGCTCGTCCTCGCCGCCACGGCACCGGCCACGGCACAGCGAGGTGGCCAAGGAGAGGCATAGGTAGGCAATTGTACTTTGGTTAACTTATGAAGGACGACAGCCTTAATAAGACAAATCTACTATTGAAGTGACCGTTAAACTGAGTTTCTGAGTTTTTTGCTTTTTATATGAGATGACAAAGAAACTATCATCAACATGCCCTTTTCCCTATAGAGGGTCAGCACAGTATGTACTACTCTTCCATATATCTCTGTCAGCCTTCATCATCATTATCAGTCTAATGTAGTCCACTGCTGAACGTAGACCTT
>JAODUI010000005.1:858928-869692 GCA_027563995.1 Papilio gigon | reverse complement strand
AATGTTTGTTTATTATAAAAAAAAACACCACTTCGTAATAATCTGATATATTGAATGAATAAATTTCATCGTATTATGCTGAACGTAGACCTTCCCCATCGATTGCCACGATGACCGGTCCTGTGCCGCCCGCATCTGTGCACTCCCGCAACCTTGACCAAGTCATAGGTCCATCGAAAATTTTTGACATTCCATCCAGCCTTCATATCAGATGAAAAAGAAGCCAGTAGCCACAAGAAAGGGTGAAGAAGTTATCTCTTGTATCATATGTTGAGCACATTGTTTATGTAAATTTAGCATTTCCTTCTTATTTTCCAGAGTTAAACACGAATCACCGAGTCCGCCATCGGCGCTACAGAGGAGAATTGATTTCAAAGAGAAGATTAGCGATACAAGCTTGTTCGCAGAACTCGTTAAAGATAAGCACAAAAGAGCAAAGGTCTGTAATCATAATTAAACTTAACTAAAATGGGAACAACAACACTATCTAAGGCAATGAAAGCTACTTATAAAACAAAGCTATATGTATACGGAATAACTTTACATTCTTAAATAACTTAGTTTATTTTCTTTTTTTTTCCAGAAGCTCCAAGAGATCTTAAGTCAAAAGGAGGAGGAATCTCAAGGAGCGATTTCCTCAAATGCTTCCATCAACAACCCAGAAATTATGACCATTGATGAACTCTCCAATGCCACTGCAGATAGTTCTACACAGGTATACTTCTCACCAAAATGTCACATTTGGTACAATTATCTGGTATTTATTCTAATATTTACAATTTATTTTTAATGTTATTTGGTTACAATTTATGTTAACAGGTTTCAAAAGAGGAGGGAGAAAAAGAGCCAACAACGGAAATTGTGGACATCCCCATGCCCACGCCTACCGGCAGCGAGGACAATCCCACGCCCACGCCGCTGCAGCCGCCACCAGAGTTCGACACCTTCGAGCACAAGGCTACCGCTAATGGAGAGACCACGGATAGTGTCGAATCTGAGGTATGTTTTAGGTTTTACAGCCATTAAGATTATTGCTTCGTAGAGAGGAGGATTTACTATAGTACAGAGCGTGTCAATAAATTTAAAATAATTCCATTGTACTATTTAACGTTTAAATAAAATTATGTTTAATAGCAAAAAACGCAGACTCCTCCGGCTCCACCGCCGCCGCCGAGCAGTGCGCTTCCTCCGATCGGTGTGCCGGTGTCGGGTACTGCCGGCCTGCCGCCTCTGCCTAAGGTGGGTGGCAGCGTGGTGGACGGCGTCTATCTGCAGAACTGCCATCCCGCGCCACCGACAACCAAGCCCAAGAGCCTCACCAAGTTGCCTATGCCCCCCAATACACAGGTATTGTTGAGTGTGCAAGCCGTCATCATCTCTGGCCACGTGACATGTTTGAGCTCTGTTAATAGGTACTAAGCAGTGCTCTACTGATCATTAAACGTGTATGTACGGCTGCAAGTGCTTAACTCCGAGGTAGAAAGCATTAAGCGTTCCCAATCTTTTGGAGCAACCACTATCTATGCAAATAGCAAGTGTATTTCATAATCAGTGTATTTGATGTTCTTTTAATGTACTATTTCCAGGTGGAAGACTTGAAAACTTTAGCAAACGAGAGTCCCTTGAGTACACCCTCCCCTAGTCCCATTAAGAAGCCAGATAAGCCAAAGAGAACCGGTATCATGAACCTACCTATGCCACCATGTAAGTGAGAATCATTTCTTATACCTATGCGAATCTTGAAGACATGGGTATGTCAAAATAGTATCATCTCTTTTCGTATGTAAAAACTGAGATAATATGTTTTACATGTTGTATTCCAGTGGTGCCGGATTCAGAGGAGCTGAGCGCGGACGAGCTGGACGGGTCAACGCCGCCGCCCGCCTCGCGCCGCGACCAGTACTCGCACGTGTTCAGCGCGCGCAACAAGCGAGACCCCAATGTATGTACAACATAACACATGACATGAAAATGTGCTTAAATTTGTTAGAACTGAACGTGTCAACTAAAATTGGTGTTTTAACAGTCTGGTTCAAAGCTGAAAAGGCCAAGAATATTGAAGAGACGGGGCTCCAAAGTGGTGCCGGTTGCGACGCCGACATACCATGCCAAAGATTGGGGAGAGAAGTGTGTTGATGGCTTCCAGGTACACATATTAACTAACTGATATTTTTATATATCGCTGCTGCACAGTCTTTAATTGGTCACTAATGGAGACCCTTTGAGTGCATTTGAAGTAAGTAAAGTAATGAAATAAAATTTCCGCAGGTCATAACTCAAATAGGTGAAGGCACTTACGGTCAAGTATACAAAGCTCGCGATAAGAACACTGGTCAGCTGGTGGCGCTCAAGAAGGTGCGACTGGAGAATGAGAAGGAAGGCTTCCCCATCACCGCGGTGCGGGAGATCAAGATCCTCAGGCAGTTGAATCACAAGAACATTGTCAACCTGAGAGAAATCGTCACTGATAAACAGGATGCTATGGATTTTAGAAAAGTTAGTTATCCTTTAAAACCAGTAGAAGTGTTTATACATTCAATTTATTAAAGAAAACCTTGTAAATTCAAAACATTTTGAAAGCTTACTTTTGTTGTAAATAGTATTAAAAATGGTTAACAATATTGTTTATATAATTTTGTTCAGGACAAGGGTTCATTCTACCTAGTGTTTGAGTATATGGACCACGACTTGATGGGTCTGCTGGAGTCCAAGATGGTGGACTTCACGGAATCGCACAACGCGTCCATAATGCGGCAGTTACTGGACGGGCTGGCGTACTGCCACCGGAAGAACTTCCTGCACAGAGATATCAAGTGCAGTAATATCTTGATGAATAACAAGTGAGTGTGCAAGTATGTCTAAATATATTGTGCATTTTTGTGTTTATGTTGTCCATAAATTGTGACTAATTGTGTGGTAAGAACTTAAATAACGATTATTTTTATATTGAAAAGTTCTGTGTTGTAGTTAACCTATAATAGAAAGAAATCAATTTGTAGAAGAAGAAAAAAACGATTCAATAAAGAACTCAATTGGATTTATTTGGTACATTTAAAGTCGTATTCAGTAAAATTCATTGTACAAAATTTAAGAAAAGTAAATTATACATGATTCTATGTAGTTATATTAGTCTACAGACTGTAGGAATTGTTTTAAGCTTTATTAATTATATATGTTTCATAAATTTGTATATATTTTCCAGAGGGGAGGTGAAGCTCGGCGACTTTGGTCTAGCGCGGCTATGGTCGGCGGAGGACAAGCAGCGGCCGTACACCAACAAGGTAATCACGCTGTGGTACCGGCCGCCGGAGTTGCTGCTGGGCGAGGAGCGCTACGGGCCCGCCGTCGACGTTTGGTCTATGGGGTGTATACTTGGCGAATTGTTCCTCAAACATCCACTATTCCAGGTATAACATTCAAGTAGATAAATCAGTGTATAGTTCTGTCTGTATACAAACGTTTAACATGACTTTATACTTTCGTCACCTTTATTTAACTATGAAATGGCGATATTGACTGTAGTTATCTTTGCTAACGTTTCTTAATTAATATTTCCAGGCTAGTGTGGAAATGATGCAGTTAGAGATGATATCCCGCGTGTGCGGCACCCCGGTGCCGGGCGTGTGGCCCAACGTGGTTAACCTGCCGCTGTGGCATACGCTGCGACCAAAGAGGTTCCACAAGCGCTGCGTGCGTGAGCAATTCGCCTTCATGCCGGGCCCAGCGCTGAACTTGCTCGATCGTATGCTGGAACTGGACCCGGAGAAGAGAATCACTGCGGAAGAAGCGCTCAAGAGTCCATGGTTAAAGAATGTAGTGCCAGAACAGTAAGTTCTATTGATACTCTTACTTCTCGGTCTAGACTAAATCCTAATTTAGATGTGGCCAAACAATTTTATTTCCTTAATATTTTTTATTACCATATGCTATTTGTCTTCCAGAATGCCTGCGCCAGAGTTGCCAACATGGCAAGATTGTCATGAGCTGTGGTCAAAGCAAAGGAGGCGACAACAAAGGGAACAAGACCAGACCAAACCAAAGTCTTACGGGTTCTCGTCCAACGACTGCGACAAGGACCCGAACTTCAAGCAGAACGATAGCTCAAACCAATCGGATTCCGGCTTCAGAAGTGAATCATATAAAATGGAAAGTGGTTTCAAGGCGGAGTCAGGTCAGGAAACTGTGGGACAAGTTAAATAGTATATGGAGTATTTCTATGGTTACTATGGATAACCGTAGATCTGTGCCTTGTGCCTAGTGCAAGTGATGCTCAGTGATAGTGACACAGTTCAGTGACGTGAATCATGTAGTGATACAGTGCTGACACGCTGCCTCACATTTCCATTCCTAGGATCATCTTGCTATCCCTTTGAAGAAAATTGTTTGCAATAGATTGGAGCCATCTCAAGACATCAGGGACGACTGAGAAAAGTCAAGAAGGTAATGGAGATGGGAATAATAAGTAAATATAGTTCTCGTTTTTAATATTATTTATCAATTCTTATTCAGTGATAGGAATTTTCAAGGGCATGATATTTATCATAATGTATATCACAGATACAGGAAGCTGTCAAGGTCTATTGTCCAAGGAATCCTGGGCAAGTCTTGACTTGTAAAATAAATAAGCTTAACAAGTAAGTTAACATTAGCAATAAATACAAATAAACATCTGTCAAATAGTCATCTGGGCTAAATCCATTGTCAGTTATTTTTATTAACGAAATAGGTCTGTATATCTAATAAATATAAATTGTAAAGTCTGAAAGTAAAATAATAAACTTAATTTTATTTATTGCGCTGTACACTGAATATTATTCAATGACATTAGTTTCCAATTGAAATACATTATCTTAATCTGTTATAAAATGTAAAGCTTTTTCAAAAATTGGTTTAATTTTTTTTCAGTACTGAAATATTAACATAAGTTGGTTTTATTTTGTACACATATATCATTTTACAATAATTCCAAGGCATTCATGATCCATAGATAATTTTTTATCCATATATTTTATGAACATCACAACCCTTAACCTCTCCTTTATATCATAACATCATTCACATAAATATATAACCCATTAAAGTCAGAGTACAACTTTCTGTTTAACAACTTCATACAAATTCTACATCTACAATACTAAAAGAGACTCCAATACAAAAAGCAGTTACAATGTGCAGTTATTGGGAAAGGCAATGGACTTCCTTATCCTAAACCTGCAACTGATATATTCAAAAAAAATCTTAACAAGGAAGATATGAAGCTGTAATGGACCACCTCTCATGCTTTTGCCAATTAAACATGTTAACACATCTGTGTGTTTTATTTAATGGACAATAACATCTTTGTGCAGTTATTATGCTTGCCTTAACTATAGATGTAGGCGGAAATTATTTTTGCAGTTCGTTTTAAAGAAATATGAGAACTAGCGAGATACAAGGAGATATCAGTTGTATGTTTCATATTACTATTGTTGAGGTGATCATGATGTCCAAGTTTGGAAA
Source organism: Papilio gigon (assembly GCA_027563995.1). Taxonomy (NCBI): domain Eukaryota; kingdom Metazoa; phylum Arthropoda; class Insecta; order Lepidoptera; family Papilionidae; genus Papilio; species Papilio gigon. Next base: position 864,193 of record JAODUI010000005.1, on the reverse strand, counting down.
TTTTCTTCGTAAAGTTATTTGGTGTTTCAAGAAGAGAAAAAATGATAACATACTTTGTATCGAAATGTTGACAATAATATTGTCTCCTAAATGTTCATACCAAATGGAAATTTGTATGACACTTTTAGATTTAAAAAAATTGTAACGTACTTCACAATAGTTCTTCAGATGTTTAACATTTTGCATCACATTTGAATGAATTATTTTTTTATTTGATGTAAACATCACTATTTGTAACTTATTGTTGTAGGAAAGAGAAGGATAGTTGACTGCAATAAAGTAGAATTCAAGTAGGTTATGTTTGTGATAACAATTTGTTTACCAATGTGTCTCAGTCAAATCTTAGATTAAAAATGAAACCATTCCAAATTAGTAGTTGCATAATGGAATTTATAATTCTTAATGCTGTGGTTAAATTAGTCTTCAGTTTTAAATACCAACATGTAGAAAATGTACAGGATCGGGTCAATCTCCATGTGTAGATAGTTATATATGTATATGAAATATGAAACATGTATTCAAAGATATTTTTAATATGATAACAGTGTCGAGTTTGCTAATTATTGCCAAGTTCAAATTATTGAGGAGATGTGGCCTTTAATGTATTATATGTACTCATGTGCAGTAGATGTAACTTGGTTTGTAACTGAACATTTAAATTAATATTAGAATATTTTAATTGTTAATTATCATCAGGCAATAAACTTCTGAGTTATAGTTTTTTTTTTATGATTTTGTACATATTGAGGATATGGTTGTAGTTTGTTATTGGTTCAGTTTTGTAACATTTAGGTTTATGCTTGAATGGGATGAAGATATTATAAACATTTATTTACTATTAAAAGTAATTTATGTGCTTCATGTACAAGCAAACACAATGGTATCCATTTAACAAAATGCAGTCTTCTGTATTCAATAAATTTTAACTTTGATATATTGACACTAAAAAACAAACTCATAGTATAGTACAATAAGAAACAGTCTTAAGTTTATCCCTTTTAAAAAAAATATTGACCAAAAATCGTATAAATACTGTCCAAAAATAGTAACTGTAGGTCCAAAAGTTGCAAGCTGTAATTAAAAAAAAGTTTTTCTCTGGTGAACAATTGAACTTTCATGGGTTCCTACGTGTTTGCTTTCTACGTTTCCATATAATGATTGTTACTGGTTTTACTTCATGATTTACATTATTACAGCAATATTTGTCAATAATGTACATATGACATATTGCAGTTTTAGGCCCAACATTTTTATAACTCTGTTAATTTATCTAGTATGTATTAAGAAGGTATTAGAAAATGTTACCCGTGTATTCAAAATAAAATTTGTAGAGTTTAAATGAAAACGACATGTTTGATAATATCTTCACTCCAGCGGCTCGAATCAAAGGATCCGTAATAATTAAGGTAGCATAATAAATCGGATCTACCAAACTAGTTGGCATTTAATATAATAGTATATATGTTGTAAGTAAATAATGTGTACATTCAGCCTCGTACAGCACCAATGGAAGCGTCACATGTGTATATAGTTTGATATAGTATATAAGATTGTTCACAAATATGTTTTAATAGTGAAACTGTTCAAACATGTATCGATGTCGATGTTTATTGGATTGGCATAGTGTTAAGTAGACGGTAAGGAACGAGCCGCGAAGCTTGTTTCAAAAGCTTGAAAGCCTAAGATTTATGTATTGTCAGCCCAAAATTATTTATGGCTTGTATTTGTTCTCCCAGATCTTCCATTATTCCATTTTATAAACTGACTTGTGGGCAGCGGAGGTTAATTTGCACGTATACAGAAATTGTCGTTCATATTTTCAATATATTGATTTCCAAACTCAATTTAAGTCACAAATATTATTGTAAACATTTGGCTTTTTTTAATTACAAAGTTTTTTAAAATATATACGGTTTAAAGTAACTATGATTACGTAATCAAAGTTAATTTCTGCTTCCCTCAATGGTATAGTAAAAAGAACATGATGAATTGCGCCGGCGCCGCTGGACCGTTGTATTAAATAGTGATAAAGGCGGTGTTGCCAGTGTAACAAATAATCCGGAGTTTAGGGGACTTGTGGTAGTGAATTTTTAACATTTAGACAAAATATGTATGAATTAAGTATTGAAACATTTATTATATTGGTAATGGGTGTATAATTTTATTTATTACGACCATTAAGGGTTCCTAGGGACTGAATCAACTAAATGAAAATTTTAATTAGACTATGTTTTAGGGGCAATGTTAACTTTGGCCAGTTCCTATACTCGTGTGTCCGTGTTTGAAGGTTCGCGTTGATTTTTTGTACAGGTATTGTGTTGTTTCGGAAGACTGAGTGCCGCGCGTGTGTCGCCATAACTCTGGATTGTTATAATTTAAATATGGAATGTAAAAATGTACCTAACTTTTCTATAAATAATTAAACAGCAATTATTATGATGAATTTGTGTAATTTATTATCATATCCCTTATCATATTATTCTTACCCATGTTTTTGTTTTGATGGAAAATAAAAAACAAAATAATAAGATGCGTTTATTAATAAAATTGTCGCCAAAGGAACTAGCTTACATCTATAGATAAGGCACACGGTAGCCTGCGTTCATGACGTGTTTATATAATTTGCATTCCATATAACCGTGGGTTTCCACTGCAGCGACACAAAAACATTGCCAGTTACGTATAACGCTTGTAGTGTGTCGGCAGTGGGAACTTACGATATTGTACAACACAACACTGTAACTGAATCGAATTAGATGACTAGAATTTTATTTGACCTATATTCTGAAATAAGAAATATTTTATAAATTCAAGTTTACATACCGTTTTTATATTATCAATGGAATAGGAATTCTGGAGCAGATTATGAGGGTGATAATTGTCATCCTATTATAATTTTTTATAACCTACAAAATGAACGTCGTATCCGTCGCTGGGCACCGTTGATTCAGCTTACAAAATACGAAGTGAAATGTGTCAACATTTTATTTTAAAAAGTAACTTTCCCGGTTTGTTCTAACATAGTCCTGGCATTACGCATTTGAATATGACCACAAAATAGCTCCCACACACCTTGTCTTTGTCCTAATTGGTATCTTTTGAAAACAATTTCCGATACAAAAAAAGAATAGGTTATGTTAATTTACAATGACAATCATCGACAACAGTAACACCTTTATAGAGGTAAAGTTCACAGTTTCTATATACGTGCATTAAATACTTCAAGTTGTTTATGATCAATAATTGGTTGTACCATATTTCATACCTGACCTTGAGTTTTCACTGCACGTTATTTGCATATTTGCGCAGTCTCGGCACTGGATGCCCGAGCTGTGTTACACGGCGTAATAGCTAAGTACTTTGTACGAAATATAACACTTTATCTTAATCTTACAACTAATTGATTCCAATGTAATTCATAAATATAATTTATTGATAAATAGTGTTTATTAATTTTTAATGTTGATTTGAAAATTTATCTTCAATTAATTTGTTTAATGGAAAGACGAACAAAATGAAAACAATTATTTTTTTCCCAACAATACAATATGAAAGAGAATTTAAGTTACAATTCTTTTGGTAATATAATTTTGTATAAAATTAAAAATATATATAAAAATTATAAAAATGTAAAAGAATTTCTACATAAATAGTACAAATTTATTTTATTTTTATAAATAAAGTAATGTTTATTACGACACGAATCAATCGTCAGACAGTTTTTGTCAAATTATGACGTAATATTTTTTTTATCATGTCCTCTTTCGTGTAATAAAAAAAAACAAATAAACAGTAGATAAATATAAATTGAATAATTTAACAAATATGTATAATCTGTTTAAAATAATTTATAAATAACAGTTACAGTAAACTTTCATAAAACTAGTGTTAGTTCGTCGTTACATACTGCATCTCGTAATACTGAGCCGGTAATGTCTCATGGTGTTGCAACCTGGAAAAATAAAACAATTTTTTTTTTTAATGAAGATTTTACGGCTTATGGAAGAGTAGTACATCTGACTCTTAGTAGGGAAGAGGGCACCAAGGAGATTTGTTTATGGTGAGATATAAAAGGTTTACATACTACGAGCAGGTTGCCGCTCTTGGCGCGCTGTATGGCGGGCTGCGGGCCGTTGGTCACCTCGATGGTACCACCCTGCTTGCCGTTCACCAGGTTGTGGGCGATGCTGTCAACAATTTACAATTATTACTATATTCTATTAATTGTTTATTACACTATGATACATTCATGATTACAGCGGTATAAATTATTATGCCCTATAAAAAAACTACAACGTAAAAAGTAAAATAAGAAATAAAATTTTATAACATTTGTATCTACTATCCAGTCTACGTACTACTACTCACACTGCGTCTAAGAGGTGGGACTCCTGCGACTGTTCACTACCACAGCTTTTGGTATATTTCAGTAGCAAGCATGCAAATTGTGAATACACATTACAACCTCACCCTGGCCACTAATAACTCTATCTTATTACTCTATGCTATCTCCGAAACAACGAAATGCAAAATCTTGGTTGACTGCATGAGGAACGTGGAGGACCGCATACTGTGGAAGGTCCTATGTCTAGCAGTGGATACACAATGACGATGACAATATTCTATGTAGTATGGAGATGTAAATTGATACAGTTACAATGGTTAGGGGTGCGGGCTACGAATCTAGAAGTTGTGGGTTCGAATCCCACCATTCGCTGAAGCTTACCAGGAATATTAGTAAATTAACAATGATTGACTAATAATTAAAAAAAAAGAGAATTACTATGCGTCATATCGTGGAGATATAAATGATATCTTACGTCCTGGTGTCGACGATCTCAATGAGCTCCGGCTTCTTGGTGAAGTCGGTGACGACGGTCAGCGCCTCGATCAGGTGTGTCACGGAGATGATCAGGTCGCCCTGGAAATGCGGCACATGTCGCATGAGACTCAAGCTTTACCTAATAAGATCACCGCTCTGAACCTTACACAATAACAGACATCGAGTCAGTTTCCGAGTTGAACATTAATTCGTTCTGATGTTCTTTTGTACACGAGAACTCTACTGTCATCTTTTACTTTCATTCCGTTGAAAAAGTTTGACAATCGCCGTCATTACGTCACCCGTGTTGTAGTTCGATTGTGCACGAGTATAAATATAAAAGTCTAGGTGGAGGGATGGTTGTTGGTTTAAACGTAAGTCGAGAACACTTAACTGGATCTTGGCGAAATTTGGCACAGATGCAGAACATAGTCTGAATGTTA
>JAODUI010000005.1:832825-858828 GCA_027563995.1 Papilio gigon | reverse complement strand
ATCAGGTGTGTCACGGAGATGATCAGGTCGCCCTGGAAATCCGGCACATGTCACATGAAGCTCAAGCTTTACCTAATAAGATCACTGCTCTGAACCTTACACAATAACAGACATCGAGTCAGTTTCCAAGTTGAACATTAATTCGTTCTGATGTTCTTTTGTACACGAGAACTCTACTGTCATCTCTTACTTTCCTTTTGAAAAAAACAGGGACAACAATACAAGAGTTCTCCAATGCGATACTAATAAAATAGCCAGAGTTGTGTTCGTAAAGAATGTTAGTTGATGAATCTAACCTTATCTTTCTTGAGTTCCTGCGGTATCTTGATGAGCGCGAGTTGGTCGGTCTCGTTGGTGACGACGACGCGCAGCTTGTCGAGCGGCAGGCGGTGCTTCAGCTTGTAGGTCTTGCGGCCCGCCGCGTCCACCACGTAGAGCGCGCGCTGCGACGCCAGCAGGCCCCGCTCGCGCGGCTTGTACCCGCGCCGGTCGTACTTCACCGCCTCGCACGAGTACTACAGAACATGCACTCTTCTTAGTGTCACTGTTCACTGTAGATACATCACAATTGTTTTGTTATATACAGACAGAATGAAGTATGAAATTGTACTCACGATGAGCTGTTCCCCGGTGGGCCAGGCGGGCGAGGCCATGAACGTGTCCCGCAGCACGCGGTGCTCGGCTGTCAGCCGGTCCGTCACGAAGCGCTCGCCTATACTGCTCGGGTAGCTGTTCTTCTTGCCTACATTACATACGAATTAATATTTAGTCCATATATTATCTCCTGATGTATTTGAAACTATGACTTATTCAATAAAAAGCAAATAAAGATTACAAGACCGTCTACCTTTAAATATACTCTCGGCGAGGATCTTCAGCTCGAACTGCTTCTTATCCTCTGGGGAGAGCGCGTATCGGTACTTGCGCGCGAGCCAGGCGCGGTGCAGGCGCTGCAGCTCGGCGGAGGCGTGCCGGCAGGTGGCGGGGCAGGCGGGCCAGCTCAGGTCCAGCAGGCGGCGCGGCAGCAGTGTGGACAGCCGCTTCAGCCAATGCACCTTCGCGATGCCCAGGAACCGACGGTTCTCCGGCGTCTCCGGCCCGTTGCGAGTGATGAAACCTACACGATTGCGATCAAATTGCTTGCTTTTGTTTTATAATATATAACCTGTTTTTAAACCTTTAAGCGTTTATGATGTTTTTATAGAGCGAATTGATAATCGACATTTCGTTAAATGAGAAAGAAGAAAGATATATAATTGTAATAAGAGGGAAAAAGATAGCTATATGTAATGAATATTATAGACGATCGACGGTATAGACAAATTTTAGATTTATTATTCAGGATCTTATAGAAGATTTGTTTTTGATGTGTTATTTGAAATACGTACCTTTGATAAAGGACCTGATGACTTGCGCGGCCTTGCGCCGGCGCTCCTTGAGGCGCTGCGCGAGGAAGCGGCGCACCCACTTCTGCACGACTATAGCAGCCTGCCGCATGCGTAGGTACTGCTGCCGCTGCCAGTAGCCGCGCCACCGGCTCTGGATTATCGTCGCGATGTCGTTCTTCTTCAGCTGGTACGCGTCTTCTGTCTCGAATAATGTCTTCGGGAATCGGATGAATATCTTGGTGCTAGAAAAGAAATTTATTTATGCTTCTGAAATTCCTCGTCAGTGAGGACGTTTACGAGCTGATGACAATATATAGTGACGTCATAATTAATATAGCTCTTTTTGGTGTTGAAGTTATCATGTAAAATTTTGCATTATATTAGTAAGAAGTGTGATGCGCTCTGATGACTGACTTGCCCATGCGGTACTCCTCCTTCTCATAGTTAAGCACGCTGACAAGGCACTGCACGCCGTCGCGCGCCGCGCCCCGGTAGTTGGGCCAAGTCTCCGCGCTCAGGCACTTGTATCTAAAAAAAAAAGTTATAAAAACATCATAGAACTATACTAATGACGAATAAATCACGGGTTGAGTACACGAAACGTTACCTCTCTAGGAAAGCCTCGTAAGTCCTACGGTAGGCGAAGCCGGCGCGCCGCACGCGCAGGTTCTCCATCAGACCGAGGTACTTCACTTGATGCGATACCAGCTTGTCGTCGAATTGCACTGCAAGTATTATCTTACTTTACTCTGAACGAAGTTACGTAACGGAAAATGAAAATAAAATTTGAACATTGAAATGAAATAGATGAAGTATTGTGACGTATACTGACTGGGCATCTTGAAGTCGTTGGGCTTGATGCAGCGGATGTACGAGGGCTCCTTGCTGCTCAAGATTTTGATGAGATCGTTAAGGGAGTTCTTGAATTGCGTGATCGCTGTCTCCGGACGCTTTTTACTCATTAACTTTGAATCCTGTTGACAAAATTATTTTTTAGTACAAGCACTATAACTACGGTCTCACTTAGAGCTTTAAACGGTTACTAAAGGAGACCATTAGTGGAGGTGGAGTGTGACGAAGAAGAAGTAAATAAATATCAAAGTATGACCTTGAAGCACGTGCCCACGATGGTGTTATCGCTGCGCGCCATGAGTGCCTGCATGTCGCGGAACAGCAGGTCGTTGTTCTTTTCCAGGAAAGTGTTCACGTTGTACGTCACCTCGCCCGCGTAGTGCACCAGGCAGAACTCCTGATACGAACATAATGTTAAATATACCATTATGATCAATGAAAAACTATAATTACTGATTATTAATAATGAGTAATTAAATAGGGTCTCACGTTCTAAAAATATTAGTGAAACTAAAAACTAGAAAATTAACTAATAATAAATCAAAGGCGCTTTTTAATTTATTAATATATATGAGTTGAAGAGTAATAGATAATATTTGATAACGCGATCTTCTAATAAAACGTCCGTAATTTATTTGACATTCAGAAACAAACTAACGGTGGTCTGTTTTTTTAAAAAAATACGTATACAATCAATCAAACATTATAATGAAGTGCATAGATACTGACATCTCTGCCCATGAGCTTCTGCGTCCTGGAGTCGAAGTTGCGGTGCGACTTGAAGTGCTTGTGTCTGTCTAGGTGCTGCGTCAGCTTGTCCAGGAAGCTGGCGTCCGTCGCGTCGCCCGGCCGCAGGCACTCGTCGTCCAGGATTGAGATGATACCTGCAGTACGAATCATAATTTATAAATCATCTACAACAAGTTAGACAAACTACCATTAAGAATGGAAGGTTGAATACTGGAGACATAGTTTTGTTCATGTAGTACTGATGTCCTGACCTTTGTGCCTGGCCTCGATGAGGTCGCAGATGACAATATTGTTGAAGTATTCGACGGGCTCCCACTCGATGCCCTCCCGCAGGTACTCCTCCTGCTCCTGGCGCAGCGTCAGCTGGATGAACAGCTGCTGTAACTTCTCGTTGCAGAAGTTGATGCAGAACTGCTCGAAACTAAAGAATAGAGAAAACATGCCAATGTAGCACATGTCCACTCCATAAATTTAGATAGATCCATACACACGTGTTGATGTGTGCGTGTGTATGAACAAATATAGTCACAAAATATGAGATTCAATGGTCACTCACCTATTCTTCGGGAAGATCTCAAAGCCGTAGATATCCAAGATCCCGATAACAGACGCCCGGGGATCTTTATCCTTGGGTGCGAGGGAAGCGTTAAGCCTGGACACAAGCCAGCTGAAGAGCTTGTCATAGATAGCCTTAGCTAACGCGTCCCGCGCGTACTGCGCCTGTTCCAAGTCTAAAGGAGTGTTGACGACGTCTCCCCGAGCATCTATCGTACGACTCGTCAGACTCTCTCGGAGCTTCAGTGTGTCCACTTTTAGTAGCTGAAAGGTAATGTCGAGTTAAGAAATAACTTTTGTATTCATTAGTCTTGTCAAATTGACAACTGAGTGCCTACGTTATATGTCCACTAGTATCTAGTACAGATTTTGATAGTAATAAAATATCATATAAGAATTATTAATAGTAAAGCTAGCTTATAAGAAATAGATAAACTGCATTGTCAGACTGATATCTAACAATAGAAGAACGTATATATTTTGTCTTAGATATCGTATAATAGAGATTAAGTACGATGTATTAGTACAATGTAATGTCGAGGAAGTAGTACTAATGTTTATAAATGAAGTGTGCAGAACAATGCGCCTGCAAGAGGACCTTGCCCTAACGCTTATTTAAATAACTTCATTCAACGATCGATGATATTCTGACAATCAGATTAAATAAAGTGATAATCAAAGAATGAAACAACGCTTTATTGTACTAGGAAAGCGTCTGAATTGCCAATCAACGATGTCTGCTTCGATACCAGAAAAAATGTTGTAAAATGCTCATGTGGAAAGAGTGCTCTTTTACCACTTGGAACGCTATAAAATAAATATTACTTTTGCCAGACTATTAAAAAAATGTGAGATGCATTGTTAACTTTTAAAAATAACTTACTAGCTAAAAAGAACGTGTAAATGTTTGGTACATAGCTGAAAAGTAGACTTACATCGGCTACGTTTCCACTGTTGGCATCGTGCGATAGTATCTCAGCGTATCCCTTGTCGTTCTGCACGAACTTGACGTTGCCGAGGTGCAGCACGCTGGCCACGATTTGGAACATCTCGCGCTGCTCCGCCTCGCCTATCTCTATCACCTTCATCGCCTCCTGCACGGTGCGGAACTGCTCCGCGTCGCTCGCCTTCTGACTCACTGATGATTGCTGTTGAAATGTGCCAACAAATGAGTATGCTTCGATTTTAATCAATTTCTGATACAAAGAGTTTTTATTTAAACCAAACTTTCTTACAATGAAGAAGCTCAAAGTTAGCTATATTATTTCTGGTAACTCACCATGTCTGTCGTATACTTGTAAGCGTCCGGTCGTCCCTGGAGCTTCAGTTGCCTCAGCAAATCTTGGCTAGCACCAGCCAGAAGCTGATAGAAAACATGGAAGTTCCTTTCGCCGGACATTTGGCTGACGACTCTAGACTTTTCTAGCAGGTAGTTCAAGATATGGCCTCCTTCGGGCGCACCTTCGAAGTTGAATTGTATATCCATGTATTTGCCGAAACGACTTGAGTTATCGTTCCTATGTGTTTTGGCGTTGCCGAATGCTTCGAGTAGCGGGTTGCTCTGCAGCAGCTTGTCTTTGACTGTCTCGACATTGCGAAGATGGTTGGTTCTTGAAGCTATGTATTCTAGAACTCTCTTCGATGCTTCAGTTTTTCCTGATCCGGACTCACCTACATATTTTTGTTATAAAGAATTAGATGCACAGCTATATTTATTAGTCGCACAAGTAACTGGTTCTATTAGATTCTCTCGCGCATGTATATACGATTTTAAGGATCCAATTATTTTTGTAAAAATTAAAATGACATAGACACTTCTTGGAGCATTTTAATTAACATTATAATAGCTTGTGATAAGATGACAGAAATTTTGAAATACGATATCTGTTTAGACGTGACCATAGTGAAGACTGGCTTACCCGAAATCAGGATGCATTGTTCTCGGTGCTCGTAAACCAAAGATCGGTACGCATTGTCCGCGATTGCGAATCTATGAACAAAAAAATAATAACGAAATAAAGGCTAAGAAGTATTAATACTTTTTAAATTAGGTAGTACATATCCAGCACCGGTGCGTTCTACTGTAGATCTGGACCCCATCAATCGCACTAGGGCAAGACCATCGAGAGGGTTCTAGTGGGTAAATCCTACATAACCCACATCAGGAACAGGGTATCTGCTTTAAGATTTCCCCCTCAAAACCAAAGGTAGTAAGTAGCCTTTACTCTTTTATTACTATTGTTAGTGTTCTGGCTAATAAATTATAAAAGATTTAATGTGATATTTTGATATAACATTAAAGTAACACCTTAATGCAATATCCTACTTATTACAGGATTATGCCTAACTTTATCCGTTAATTACTTAGATTATTATTGTAGTATGTACATTGTTTATATGTATATATAGATGTATGTGTAATTCAGCGTAATATTTAGTAACAGAGGTATCATATGTCGATACCATTATCGATGTTGCAGATTGTGAGTGCTAGTATCATGTATATTATCAAATGCGTCATGAATTTAAGTAGTTCATTGGAACTGGTGCACGAATGCGACACTTGACGATTTATTTACTTTCAATTGAAGATATAAAGTAAGATGACATATATAAAAATTACACTTCATAAATCTGTATGTTATGCAACACACGTAAGTTGAATTTGAATGCGTTGCGAGCTTTACTTGTGACAGTTACAAGCGGTTAATTATTTACTTTGTTGACAGTCCTCGTATAGCAAAATTTTGAACACAACTTAATTCATTGACGTACTGGTTTAAAAACGATATGAAGTTATAAGTGTGAGCAGTTATATGAAATATTTTCGGCGTGTGTTTTGGTCAGTCCGTGGCTTCTAACAGCTGTGTGTCCGCTATTGGACGTCGTTAATATCTTTATCAGCTTGTTTAGGTCACGTGTTCGTTCACACGTTTTACAATATTATATCTACGCTAGTACAAGAATGTAACTAAATTAATGTTGACACGTATAGCATAATCAAGAATATAAAATAACTGGCGTGGGGGCGCTTTAATCGGCTTTATTAAATCCCTTTTTAATGTACATAATTAGTTCCACATTTGTCCGCAATATGGCGCATGTTAATATTTCTGGTCAGGTTAGACTATTCTAATTTCTAAGATAAATTAACTGATTGACCAAACGAAACTGTTGTGTTTTCTCGTTGTTGAACAATTGAAGTAAATGTTCAACTGATTTATGAATAATACTTTTCCAACTATTCAGTTGATCTTAAAATGAATACTAGTTGTTGAAATCACAGTTTACAATATATCAACAATACTATAGTTTACATTCTGTGGTAACATAAAAAAACAAATGCAATCTGCATATTTGCAATTCAAGTAACGTAAAAACTAACATATTTACAGCGTGACTATCGTATTATATTAATTATGGTACGATAAGTACTTACACATGAGGCGGAGCCTCGAAGAAAGCCTTTTTGTAGTAAAGCTTCGCCTTCTCCTCAGTGTAGATGGGCAGGTTCTTGTACGGGTTGACGGAGATGAGTACATTGCCGATGTAGGTCTATAATAAAACATTAACTAGGTAACAAACACTGTTCGGTAAAAAATCGAATTAAGCGCCTTACATGATTTCAATGTTATTAAATGTCTAAGTGATAAATTATAATTTTCTTTTTATATTTTTAAAACAAGTTTTTTTTTATTAGTTTTTAGTTTAGTTGTTAAATTATAAATTATATTTTATCCTGAAATACCGACTTCAATTTGCTGTGCAAAATGTAACAGCGGAAAAATAGAGTCAAAAACTTCACGGTTTTCTAATCAGAAAGGTATAGTATTATACAAGGCAATGTTCTTTTTAGGAATACATCAATTTATGTACAAAGGGTAATAACTTTGAGAAAGTGTCAATTACCTCTTGTTAAAAGATTAAGTAAAGTTAATGAATAATACATACATATATGATGTTCTCGTTGAACCGCTTACGCAGGTTGTCGATGAAGGCAGCCTCCGACCTGTAGTCCTCCAGCAGCACGAAGTCCTGCACTCCAGCGCGCTCGCGGTGCTGCAGCGCGTGCTCCATCACGCCCTGCGACACCGGACGGAGCAGGCTGGGCACAGGAATAAAAACAAAGGTTAAACGAGGTCAAAGTATAAGTAGAGATACTGCTCTGGTACTCTAAAGAATCTCACGGTGCCAAATGATAAGCAAATAGTTCGTAGAATTCTTAATACGTTATCTGTTATCAGAACGCTGACCGGTTCAATGTATTCCTCTGTGAATCATTACACGTCTAATTGACAGTCATCTTGAAGCCAGTTTCATAACGGTGCCTATAGAGTAATATATCTTCTTGAAGTACAATAATTATGATAGCGTTATAATGATTATAGACATATAATATCTAATGAGCGTACGTCCTAGGCCAATGTCTAGGAGTGGGCAGACCAGGGCTGATGATGATGATGATGACGTATGGTCTAGTTTCTAATGAACCATGCCTTCTAACAATTTTTTACTTCTTTAACCTTGACTATTGATTCTTGTCTGCAATAAAAATTTAAACCACAACTCAATGATTATGTTTTACTTGCATATAAACGTTTTAAAACTACCCACATTTTATATGTATTAAGTTATCTTATATGTAATGATATGGTATTGTTATTCACAACGAGCAGTTAATTCATATTCCATGAATCACACGATATCGAGTAATTGCAGCATTAAAAGTCACTGATTATTTAAACATTCTCTTAGTGTAGATTTAACTGAATCTCCGCTAAGTAACTCCCTCAATCACTTAACGACTGCCCGTTCGACGGTAACTAAAATCTTCTTTTACTAATATTATAAAAGTGAAAAATTTTACCGATATTTGTTATTACACATCTCCAGAACAGCTGAACACATCTCATTGAAGTCTAGCCTAGTTGTAGAGTATAGTCTAGAAAAACACGTAGGTTACTAAATAGCTTGCTATTAAATTCTGTGCGGACGCAGTCGCGGGTCACCATTAGTTTATATTATGATGTCCTCCGTGACGTGTCCGTCAATGGCGAACCTTGCTATCACCGGATGTGGGATTTCAGGTGAAATGCAATATAGTCTATTAAAAAAAATAAAAAAAAGAAACAAGACGTTCAAATCAGTAATATTGTAGATAATACATGTGTTAAATATATGATGCAAATATCTCTCACCGATGTTTAACAATACGATACAAGAGCCCTCGACAGTCTTCTGCGTCACTAAAACCCATTTTTGAACACTAAATAACAGAGATCACTCCTGTGTGAGATCCATTTATGAACTGAGAGAAAAATTTATAAATAACTGACTAACGACTTCGCTGGGAGTAAGAGATAAGGTGCGGATGTTGTGCGGATATCAAAAGTTACTGTTTGTATAAAATGTTCATAATTTGCGCGGGAATTTGATAACCCGAGGACATATGACGTTATTTTGTTATTGTTTTAATTAATTTATGGCAACAGTAAGTAGCCAATCATAAAGAAAAAATGATTTTACATGACAGATGACGTTAACTTAAAGTTCCATAGGTCACATTAAAAACTTTTTGGTGCGTATTTACTTTTTAAACAGGGGGCCGGTTTAATGACCAGGTGTTTTGATATAAAGCGAATAAGTCAGCCCTTGCTTCGTGTAGGGGAAGCAACGACGATGTTATAATATAGATAACTAGGACGTAAACAAATGAATAACGGTCAAATGGTGACTCAAGGACTTTGTAAAATGCAGAATATGGGACTCCACCGTGAAATAATTACGCACTGGCACAATTCATATAAATAAATAGTATCTACATGTAGTGTTTTAACTAATTTTAGTATAAATTAGAGGTCACCTATAGTTCACAAAGAAAGCTTTTTTTTAATTTGTACATCCGTTCGCGTTTCAAATGCTTACAAAGTTTTTAATCCATGTTTTAAATACGTAATAAAATTCGCCCGGGACAAACATTAAAAATCTACTTACAAATAAAAATTCAACAATCACCGATGTATTCTTAATTTCTCACATTTATAACATGACTAAATAAATATAGATAATAATAATCAATTTAATTCAACCACAACACCACAATAAATATTTTCAATTCTCACTTCACTTGCGGCCGAACTAAAACTAAAAGCAATATGTTATTCTGTGCGAATACATCCCGCACGTAATGACGTGGCAATTAAAATACAATAAATACATGGTAATTGTTTATGGTGATTAGACGACCGAGTTAAACTCATCGTTAGCTTAATTTACTTTGTTATACAAATAAATAAGTCACTTTGACTTCAACACGGACAGAGTTACGTAAATTTACATTTATTATGTACAACTTAAAATTTACGTGCTTTTTCAAAAATACAAAATGTTCGTAAGTAAGGAAGATAAGAATTCTACGATTTAGCCTCTGTAAGCTCCCGATATTTCATTACAAATTGACAGCTAACATTGCTGCATGCGGCTAAAAATCGTTTTTTTAGTAATCATCGACGCCTATGGATATCTGTAATACTAGAAGAACCACAGATGCGGTACCGGCCTTTGAGAGAGAGGTACTCTTTATGTATAGAAATAAATAAATTTAAAATTACGTGTGAAGTCAATTCACTGGGCCTGTGTGGACTATGGCCTAGTCACCCCTAATAGGGTAGCCTTCGATGACGAAATACGTAACATAAGGAAAGTTATTCAAATCCATACAATTTACTTTTCGATTAACAATATAATAATAATAATAATAATAATAATAATAATACTCATTTAATCCATCCAACATAAACAAAGATATCGCTAATCGAAAGTTACTTTGTTTAAGATTTGTTTAGAAACTAAAAATGTTGTGTTGTCTGGTATTAAGTTAACTTTGAACATGATAATTTTGAATAATAATATTTGTATTATCAATTAAATAGTGTTACATTAAATAGAGCAGAATGTAATCACTGAGTGAGGTATTTTAATTCAGTTACGTTATATGGCATATCTAATTGGATTTGTTTCGTCGTAGTAAGGTAAGAGTCGAAGACCGCGCAGCCTTCGGTACATTAAGATAAAAAAAATGTTAATATTTTTTTCATTAAAGAGGTCACATTCTAATATCGATTGTAATAGACAAAGTAATATTCACGTATTTTTGATAGATGTATGTGTACTTAAATTATAACTTATAAAAAAAAATATTTAATCAAAGTAAACTGAAATAAAACAATGCCTATGATGCTATATATAAAAACTATAAAAAAAAAGTTTAAGATGTATACAATAGTATAGATTATAAATAGTTTTAAAATACATGTATACGTATTTATACGTAGTCGGGACATAACGATATTTACTTTTAAAATGACTCATTTTTACAAATAACCTAACCAAAAAACACATGTCTATAGAAGCTAAACATGAGTCACAAAGTGAGGGTTACACAGCAAACGTGACCCGCAAACACACGATCGTTCCCAAACATAAATAACCATAATAAATTTTATGTAGTAGCCTTAGAAAACAACCACAGATAAAATCACGTGAAACACTTTAATTTGAATACAGATAAAAAAGGAATCAATCGTTTTTTAAATGGCGGTCAAGGTGAAGATGATTTTTTTTTACCCAAACAAGAAGAAACTAATGCACTGTGGTAACTATAAAACATTGACCTCGATTAATTTAGAAGAGGAATATATAGGACGGAAACCAATATGTAAGATTAAATTAAAAAAAAAACATCTCCATATATTCGCATCACAGCTATCATAAAACTAACACTAACTTGTTATAAATTACGTGCGTGGAAATATTTTAATATCAAAATAATTGAGATATTTAAGCTGATAATATGTTGAATTAGTAAAATTTCATAATTAATTTTTATGCTAATTTATACTAATTATTAAAGTAAGGCAATATTCCATTTGAAAGCAAGCAACTATAGACAGCAAGCAAGTCTACTCAATACTTTAATGAACATCCTATCAACGTGCGTCTGTTGATGACACGGACGTTTATCCCTACATAAAACTTTATTTTTATAATTATTGTTATTCTAATAACATATCACCAACCTGCCCTTTTTCCTATGAAAAGTCGGCACAGTATGTACTCTATACATCTTTGTCAGCTCATATCTGAACTAACACACTTCCTACACATATACTCCTTCACGCAATCCATCCACACCTTCTTTGGTCTTCCTCTACCTTTAAAGCCATCCACAATCAGTCTCATCACCTTCTTGTTTATATGCTCATCATCTTTTCGTATAACATACTAACATAAACTAAAGTTGAAAAAATATGTGGAACAAATTATGTGACTTCTATCGCGGTTTTAACGAAACAAAAAGGTTCTATAGATGTAAAAATAACAATGTTTAGGTGTAGCAAACAGCTTTGTAGTTGAGGTGGAGAACAATCGTGATATTTAGAAAAATGTCATGTCTAATGTCGTGGCAAATGGCGCAACCTACATCGTCAATGTTTTGTAAGAAATACCGATCTTACAAAGGGGCCTATCTACTACAAAGGTATTATTTCCTTTCTTCTAATATTTTACTTTATACATGTGACCTTGAGTTAATCCCCACCTGATTTCTAACATACTTTTGTTTTTATTTCTTAAAATTATTATTAAAAAAATAATTAAAACTATTTTGTTATTTCACTCAGGCTTTATCTAGAGCAAGAATAGAACAGAAGTTTCTGACTCAACTACATTTAAAATACCCTTGATATTATTTATACTAAAAAATAGCACATTGGCATAGGTTATTTCCCCAGTAAGCTGGCCTCATTATGATAGTAGGATATATTCATCAGGGTATCCCCTGCGTGGTCCCGCAGTAGGCGCAGTTGCAGTAGCGTGACGTCATCAGCTTCGACATTGGCACGTTGACCTGAATTAGACGCATGTGCTAAATAATAACTTCCTACAGAAAAAATATTCATATTCAAATATTTGAATTGTTGTTGAAGAAACTGGATTCCGTGAAGATATTAAGAAGGGATAAATGATACGTTTGGAGACCAAAAGTCGTGGTACTTTATCATAGAGATGAAATAAGTAAGAATGTTACTGATGTTAGTTTTGATTCCGATTTCGAAAAGTATGAATTTACGATTGACTGCACATTTGGTTCCGATAAATTTAATCGGAAGTTGAGTATAATAATGCTAATGTCATCATTTTATTAGATCTGCTCTTTATCCTTTCGTCTTTACTTCCGATTTCGATTCTGATTCCGATACCGGTTCCTAGATAACACTTCCGTTACATCCCTGGTTATTAGATCATAGATCAATTTAAATTTTTGCTCAATAAATTTTATAGGAAGGAATGTTGATAAGAAATAATTAATTACGAATTTAAATAAACACTAGTTATTGTATAAAATATCGTCTTTCTGTGAACAATCATTCAGTACGACGTAAATATTTGTCATAGTTCCGTTTGGATGATTTAACCTCTGACTCAGACAACGTTCGACCAAGCGGCTTACTGTTAAAGTTTGGAGTATATACCAAATTTATACCCCCATTCCGAAAAATACGTAATTAAAAAAAACAAATTCAAATTCCATTAACGGTGACCTTTATGATGTTGCGTTTATTTCAGTAATTTGGTGAAAATTGTATAAAAAATAGTAATAATAATTTAAAATATGAGTGGCCATGTTAATTTTTCTTAATGTATCGTTTGTCTATGGTTAATGATTTGGTTTGAAACGGAGCGTAGGTTTATCTACGCAGTATCTATAGCACTCTTGATAAATGAATGTTAAAACAAACTATAGACCAAAAATAAAAACAATTAAATTTGCCAACCTCAATATTCGTTTGTCAAACAAAGACGTTAACTAATGAACCGTCACTACCAAAGAAAATTGACAAAAACAATGAACAACGAACCATTGATCTATTTTATGCAACATGACGATTGAAAACCGTATTCCATCGTGTTAAGGTCTACAATACTGCACTAATTACGAAGACAAGTATTACGAAATGTTTGATAAATCGTTTAGAACACGATATGGTCTTTTTATAATACTAATAGAATGCATTTAAAGTATTGAATATGAAACAATTGACGGTGTATGGTTCAGGAAACAAATATATGATCATCAAAGATAGAGGCATAGTTAGTAAGCTTGTATATTGTCATTCAAAGTGTATGGCGGCTTTAAATTATGGTTGAGAAGTGCTCAGAACTCAATGTAATGAATCGAAGGGATTTGAAGCCGACGTAGCATCACGGAGATATGCGCGAAGGTAACGCTGAGCTGCAGTACATACTGCGTCTTCAACATTTACGCTGCATCGCTAAAACGTCTAAACAGATTTCACTGACCTTCTGATTGACCTTCAAAAGATGTGTAACGAAAGCAAATGTGTATTAACATAATATATTTTATCGTTTATTTACACGACCCAATTCTCGAATGTTATAAATATAGAATCAAATCGTATGAAACGCAATTTTTACACTCGCAAATGACAGCTGAAGGCGAAATCTCAAGTCAGAGAAATTCTTAAGCCCTGTTTCCGCTCTTCAAAGTTACTTTGTTACCTAATTAGTTAAATTATAAACATTAATTTTCTTGTATATATTTTACGACCACTTATTACATTAATACTTGAATAAACACGAAGTTATTATTATTATTTGTTTCTCTGACAGTTTATGTTTAAAGACAAGGCAAAGTCCGTGGAAAGTCATTAATAAATGAAAGGCAAGGACAATCGTAACGCGCGGCCATCTTAAATGTAACGCGATCCTCATATAAACAAGGAAATTATGCTTTTAACTTGAGAATTAGCACTTTTATGAAGGTGTAGAGAAATCCTTCGCGGCGTGTGCGCAATAAATATGTTAATTTGAATCTATTAACATTAAATAAAAATAAAAAACGACTCTTAACATTTTTATTATCCAATTCTTTTATATATCTGATCAAGCAGTAGTTCTAATTTTGTAAGAATTGCAACAGATTGCCAATGCTTGCATAAAAATTAGATTATCGTTGACGTGTGTAACGATAGAATAAGCGCCTATATTAATATATCATATGCATTTATTTATAACCTACTATCATTTGCCCCCGACTCCGTCCGATCAGAATTGCAAAAAAAAAACTTAGTAAGTGCCTAAGTGTTCTATATACATACAAAATTTCATCCAGATGTATGTTACCGTTTTGGAGATACCTTTAACATCCAGATATCTGCATTTACAATATTAGAAAGACGGATATCTAGACCAAAAAATTTAGGCAAAAATAATAGTCTCCAGAAGTCTTTTTTTCTTTTTGACGTTGTCTTTGAACAAGTTATCGATGTCGTAAGCGTGTACACCCACGCTGTCTACCTCATCTGTTATATGAACACTCGTAGAATTTTATACATAAAGATACTTATGATTGTATAAAATGTTTTAATACTGACGAACCTCAATCGAGCGTGCTAGGAGATCTACAATACATTATTATCAAACTAAACTATCTAAAAATAGATTTAGTCTTTGATATACGGATTTTTTATAGCAACACATGTATAAAACCGCGATGTACTGTCACATATGGCAACATTCTGGCATTTTTATTTTATAACGAAGATAAAAACATTATGTTTCGCGATTTGTTTTAGGTTCGGACGTTAGAAAAAAAACTTTTAGATTTTTTTTCGTAAAAATTGACATGAAATTCCGCCATCTTTAAATCTGACATTAAAAGCCAATGACCTTTAAGAGTCTAGCTGCTAAAATAAACATGGCCGACGTCTTTGGGAATAATGCCCTCCATCATTGTACATACTTCTATTTTATAACTATTTAAAAGCATTTTATTTAATTAGCAATTTGTTTGCTTTAAGCTAAGTAGCTGCAGCATGCTTTACGCTTTAAATCCAGGATGTCTGACAGTTACTCCCGCCATTTTTGGGCGCGCCATTTTGTTCACTTGTCGCGCGTAAATGACAAGGATCGAATTTTAATGAGACGGCCTTGTTAGAGGCCTAAATACCATGTTTTTAAAGACTGTTTTATGAATTACACAGTTTTGAGATTACGTTTTTTATCTATACATCTTGATCCAACGATACGTCTAGTATAATGCGATAGGCTGTTTGTTACTTCAAATTCATAACCTCAAAATGCACATACGTAGTCAAATTGTGTTAATCAGTTTAGAGCTAATTATACGCCTCTATTTCCTAGAAAGGCTAGTCTTACTAAAGAATGGGTGAAAGTAAACCCCCGTGGTGGGGTACTCAGAAAATCATTGTTACTAAAGCTTCCCCATTTCAAATGCTTTTGTTTTTTCGTCATAACATAAATAACAGGTTTCGCACATAGATTATCTACGTGTTAGTTGTCATTGTTATAGAAGTGATTAGAAATTACGGTAGTTACATGAAGACTAGTTCCTTCAATTCAGTCTGTGCTAACTTGAGGCCCGACTGTCTTTTCGTATCTGTATTCATTGCACAATGAAGTCTATTCATTATCAAATTAAGTCTAATATTCTTTAATACAGATGTTTCATATTATGTTTGCACTTGCTGGAAATGTAATATCACTGCTCACGTGTATTTCAGCTGCAGTAAGCTATTTTCGCGTCGTATGCAATAAACAAATGACAAGCTCGCTTTCTAAAGTAACGGTATCTTATAACGCGTCAGAAAACATCGGCCCCTTTATGTCACAAGCGATCATATCCAGTGTCCGCAGTATTTCTGTACGCAACAAAAGGATCAAGTGACTAAAGCACACGACAGACCCGTCGGCTCGGAAGGAAAGGGATGTGACGTCTCTGTAGTTAAACACTCTCTGGATTTGTGTTCTAAATTGGTTTTATTTTTCGACATTATTTTTATTACTGCTGACTGGTTAGATTGTTGTTTAGTGTTTAAAGTGGGACTAATTAAAAAAAAATTGACTATAGGTCTTGATTTTATGTGAAATATTGGAACGAGTTACCTGGTATGGTAAGGTATGTAAGCTCCAAAAAATATCGGTATGCTGGTCGAAATTCGAAATCGACAGTTTTCGGAATTCAAAGTAGACCACGCTTTCAATTTCTTATTATTTTCATTCTTAGCATAATTCAAATACTTTAAGGTACGTCATTATAAAATTACCCTATTATTAGTCACCCCTAATAATAGGGTAGGCTCTGAGCCGCTTGGTGGGGACGTATAATGAGCTGATGATGATGGTGATGATGATTATAAAATTACTGTTTGTTACTACTGATAATTGCTGCCAAGTTTACTTAATATTACGGCAGTCTTCGCTCTATGCACTTGATACTTAAAACAATCAACTTAAAACACATCAATATCGAAGTCAATCACCTGTGACTAATATGCTATTGGGGTTCATTATATTAGAAACAGACTGTAATGCGTAAACATGCCTAGGTAGAATAGTTTATAGCTGAGTAAAAAAGAAACTTGCGCTCCGTACTCTAATCGTTTCGCTTCGTATGAAAAAACGGAATAGAATTTATAATCTGTTTAATTCCATTCGCAGATTATAAAAGGAATTTTAAAGAAAAAGATAACATTGAAACATGGGAAGATAACGAGTGACATAACTGGAACATTTTCATATCAGACAGACGTGTGGATATGAAATATATAATGATATTACCAGTCTCGTGGCAAAAAAAAAATAGTAAATTCTAAACTAACGCTTGACCATGATCCCACCCGATGCCAAGCGATGTTGTAGTCGAAATACGGTACGTGCTAGTTTAGTAAATGCCTATTCACTCTCTTGAAGGTCCCCAAATCGTACTTAGACGGAAACACTGACGCCGGCAACTTATTTCATTCTAAACTCCTCACAAATTAGTAGCTTGTAATGAATGTTTATAAAGGTTCCATAAGCTTTAAACATAACTATATCTCCATTTAAATCTCATTATATTTCCACCGTAGCAACAAAACTAAACTACTGTTTTTCGACACTCCCTCGAGAATCGCTCTAAGGACACTCTTAAAACTGGCGGGGTATTCCGACTATTTTGACTCAGTTTCTGTATTTTAACTATTGTTTCAAAAGAGAAAAACAGATTGCTCTCGTCATGTCGAATCGTCAGCATTAAATGATAATCTTACGATATTCGTATCAAGTTAAAGAGTATCAAACAGATGATGTTAACATTTAGGAATAAGGAAGCGGTCTACAGATAGTCTTCGGAGATTTTGTAATACGATACAATCAGGTTATAGCACATGTCGACGTAAATCTAATAAAAATTCCCTGCGAAAACAAAAAAACAGGAAGCAAAAGTCAATAAAGCGTACAGCCACGTCAAGGAGCCGTCATAAAACGTGGGTCGCAATAACAATGCCTTATTAGGTGCAACATGATATCCACTGATTTCTTATCGAAAATTGTCGGTATGTTTTGTCACAATGACCTTAGATATAAAACAATGTAATTATATCGTTACTTTAGTCATCATCACTTAAAATAAAATTCAATTCATTCATTCGACGTCATCATCAGCCCTTGTCTGCCCACTGTTGTAGGACTTGCCTTCCACAGTATGCGACCCTCATTTCGCATCATGATGCGGAAGGAGGGCCGCATGCCCATGGACAATCCTATTAATTAGGATAGGACTCGTCTTTTTTTTTAAACGGAAAACGTAAATGAATTTGACAACCCTATTCTAGTTATTGTTACGAGTCAATGACCAATGTTGTTCGATCACAATTGATACTGATGCCTCGGTATGTATCTATACTGTAAAGTTTTAATAAATAACGCTTCTTACTATACCTTCCTTGTAAAAACAAGTCCGTGCAAGTTTCTATTTAAAGTCCCCTCACAAACATTTAGTTAAACTTGTACCGTTCACGTTTGGGTAACCAAACTTGAGACAGTAAAGGGATATTATTTCAGCTACATAAATGTATGCACTAGTCCTTGGAGACACTTTTTAGACCATTCTGAATCTTATGTTTTTTTTTTGTTTAAAATATTGGTTTATTTATTATTATTTCTTGTAGGGAATCAAGGAGAGCTAAAAAAGCTTGTATCACGATATGATTCTGACAATAGTTTAATGGTGAAATTAAAACCCACGACCAGAAGATCGATAGTCCCTTAACCATTCGGTTGTTGGCACTTCTACGTATAGATATCCGAAATAGTTCGTTTGGAGATATCAACATTCTGTTTATTGATTTTAATTCCAACTAACAATGTAATGCTATATATGAATACAGGTTTTTCATCTCTTCATTTTGTTTGGTGCCTAATTAAGGTTGTCACTTTATATCATATAATTCGCACGATTGCAACCATTGAAAAATAACTTCGAATTACTGTATGTAACATGTTTGTGGCAACCCTATCGAGCGCATTTCTCAAGACGTTGGAATAATTATTCCCAAATAGAAATGGTGCCAATGAGCTACCAATTGCTACGTGCGTACGTGTGCTTTGATATGTTACGATATTTGTGTAATATATTGTGTAAAATACGTTTTCTGTGAGAAACGGTGTATATGACAAGCCTGATATTAACAGAGGAACGGTTATAAGTTGTTGGAGAAAGAAAAAAAGTATGACAAAATGTTGATTAAGAACAATTTGTTATGTTGGACATCAAATCATTTTAGTGTATGAAAATAATGACACTCCTCGCGAACCAATTAATGCTTTTCATAATTTAAAGAAACAGAAAAGAAGATGTAATTTTTTGTTTGTAAAAGATCTATCAAAAATAAAGTGAGTATTAAATGATAAGGTTCAAAAAGTTTCTTGTCTCCAAAGATGTGTTTGATACATATTTAAAGTGACTACAATAAACAATTAAGAAATTTCGAAGTGTTAACTATATTTTAGGGTAAACGATAACTAGGACTGTAGTGACCAACAGAGGGCGCGGCCTGGAGGCGCGGCCGACCCACATAGCCTGTGACGACACCTAGACATGGCATCAAATGGTTCACCTTAAATTCTATACTAGAGTTCATTCAACTCTATTACAAACGACATGAAAAGTGGCTCGCAACTTGCAGTAACAACAGTGATTTATGTATTTTAAATTATAGTTTTCATTATATTAAAGTTTGACACGTTTTGAATGACTTTTTAGTTTATGTTAGGATATAAGTACATTATATGACAGTTCATACGTCTGAAATTTATTTGCAAATTGCTAATGCCGGCTACACACAAACAATTTTAAAAGTACATTCGGACGGTGTGTAGCTGGATTAATTTATACATTCATTTAAGTTTAAATTTTAATTTAAAATAACATTAATAGCACGATACAAAATTTGATATTTAAATAAACGCAATTTATTACTTTGTTCTTGACTATTGTAATTATTTCTGGTCCAATGTCAAAACGCCAGCTGAGTAAATGTCGCAGTATGACTAACGTGTATTTAGTGTACATTATATATTTTACAATAAAACTATGACCATATGCATGTGTGCATATACTCCTTTGATATATATATATCGCCGCAGCAATCGTCATTACAAAATATACAGACATGCGGATTGTTTTCGCAGAAGATTAAAAATACCTATATGAATAGAACGCAGCTTTTTATTGTGTCGGTACGAAAAAAACTCAGTTTGTGATATTAAGTGGTTTTCAGTATTATCCTGTCGGTTGTGTAACTTGACCTAATTGGTTATTTGTAATAAAGGAATTTGTCTCGTTGCAAACAATTTTTTTTAATAAGTGAATCACGGCGAAGGGCCAAGACTGTACATAATAGAGGAATTTACTTAATTTTATGAAATTATTTATCTATGTGCAAGTAAAGTTGCAATTGCTGTAATGTGCACAAAGTCACTGACTGTTTTACCCACGCCATGTTGCTACAGGACGATGTTTACAAAAGTATACACTAAACAATGATGGGAAAATTGTTATAACAAAAATGCGCATACTTTCCCATCGTCCATTCTATTGATAATCGCTCTAAGTTACTTGCTTGTTACTTGTTATTACAAGATACCTTAGTAAACTTGCATACAGATCTAATAACACTAACTGTTACCCGCAACTTCGTTGACGCGGAATTAAAAAAAAAGTAAACAGCCAATGTGCTATTCTAGACAAGTAATGTCTGTGCCAAATTTGAATCAGGTCAGCTTAGCCGCTTTGGTAGTTACCCGCGAGAATATATCAATGCGTCTAAACTTAAACATTTACAATTTTATTCAATTTAATCACTTCAAAACTTTGTGTTAAATGTTTTCATTTTTAAACTAAGGAAGTTCTCTCTCTCTCTCTCTCTCTCTCGCACTCGCGTATAATTTCGTTTTTTACAATCAACTCACAACAAATAGGTTAGGTTTTTTCAAGCTTTTTTTTTTCAAATTCATATGGCAACATTTTCGAATTCGTCCTTCACAAACACCCATACACGTCCGTTCAGCTATCGCTGACGCAAGCTGTGCTATCTGCGGATACACTTTTGTTTGAATTATTAAGCGGATAGTGATAAATCGACACAGCTGATTTGACGTACGTGGATCAGATGCTGTAGTCCGACAGACTTATTTGTCGCCGTGAGAGAGATGCTGTTAGTTCTGTTGAGAAATATATAAAATCTAATTGGAGCTACAATCACACGAGACAGTTACTCTATTGCAAGGATTGTAGGTTTATTTCTTAAAAGGGTAGAGGATTTCTGTACAGCTATGAATTATTTCCGTTCATATTTCTAAACATAGTATAGTTGAATTCAATGGAAATGTGAAATTATGTTCTTCCTATCACTGGCTGGAACGTCATTTATTGTCTATCGATTCAGTAAGTCTTTTTTAAATAAAAATATTAGTGAATTTATCTTAATTCGCTAATGTTTCTTGTAACCACTCCTGGTAAGCTTGATAAAGTTTGTATTAAGATGCGGTTAACGAAAATAATCGAATCGTGGGATTCGAACACAGGACCGTTGAATCGGTAGTCCGTAACCTTAACCTTGGATATTGACGTTTCGCATCTATATGTGATTACAGTTTTATAAAGATAAAAAAAATTATAGAATGGTTTGTTATAATTTCTCATATCCGCTGCGTAATAAAGTGCGTATAATCTAAAGTAACTTGGTTCTCTAGTTGCTCTACTTGCAGGACCAAAAACTTTAAATGTAATATTATCAGGAAGGATAGTAAACAGGGCATTAGCGACCGTATCTCTGCTGATTAGACTCATACCTGTGACTCAACACATACAAGGCCTCATTCAGTCACACATTCCATTTAAACATCGAATACGTTATTTAATTATTGATACGACATAATGCATTGACCTTTATAGAGGTCAATTCAAATACTTTGTTTTGAATCATCACCTCCTTATACGTCCCCACCGAGAGGCTCGGAGACTTATTATGAGGGGAGACTAGGCCTTAGTCAACCACGCGGGTCTCGCGCGGGTTGACTTCACATATCTTTGAATTTCGTCACAGCTATCTGCAGGTTAAGGTCCAAAATCGAACAACAAATTGGTACATGGCGGGGATCGAACGTGGACGATGTCGAGTCCGGTACGGTCAAGCGCTTAACAACTGCGCCATCAACGCTCTATGTTTCGAATACTGATCATTATAAGAAAGATTAATATTCTAATTTTAGTGCAAAGTTTTTGCAAGTTTTATGTAACTTAATATTCGCATATTATGTTTACGTTGTGATTTGATAAAATGTTCACGTAACGCAAATTTTATGCTCTAAATCGTTAGAAAGACGAGCTCGAAGTTTGAATTTGGAGCGTGAAGTTAACTGATAATTGTTAATTATTTGACTAAAACAATTTAAGGATTATACCGAGTACGTTTACATAATAATATTACGTATAATTTAAATTAAAGTAAATAAAAATAATCAAATCGAATCATTAATTAAGAATTGAATCGTCCGCAATCATTTGCGTTAAAACATGTTAAAAATTGTAATTGTACTGACTTTAGATTTTTTTTTAAATGTCCATAATGTAACTATTGTTGTTATGAGACTTCTAAGCATATAAAATGTGTTAAAAACCATTTGTTAAGCATGTAATAAATATTTAAATTGGGCAATCAGAACGCGTGATGTCCGCCATGTTTTGTTTTGTTTTGAGCAACATTTCTAACAATCCTGTAATTCTTTTTTAGTATTTTATTATTGCTTCATATAAAATAACGTAATTTAATATAGTTATTGTATAAATAGAACAAATATACATGATGTGGGTATGATTAAAGAAAATGTTATAAGGACTCCCACAAGGTTTGGATGTGGGCCCATTATTTCGACGACACTTTATCGAAATAAACAATTATTTTTTTCTCAAAAGCGAACTTTTAAATTTGATATATGTATATTAAATTGTAACAATTAAGTTTCGAAATATTTACAGTATTTATGGTTGCATTCAAAATTACAATTACTATAGTAAATTTAAAGTATTGCATTTTTGAAAAATAGATATTCGACGTCACCAGCGTACTCCGCTCCCCCCGCCCCCTCGCGCTTTACAGGAAATTTCGATCTAGTTTTACTCTAGTTAAACTATCAGGTAAATTAACCTTCCCATATAAATAACTTTCCCAGTATTGCTAAAAGGAAATTGTTAATTTTGCATATGATCAAATTTCGATGTTAAAACAAAACATATTTTGTAGTTAAATAATTGAATTGACTGCACATTATCCTGTACAAAGTAATGCGTCATAACAGTTAAGTAAATATTTTAATTGTAGATGACATCAGCTTTATGCTGCCGTATTGGCGAGTGTCGATACTTGATGGCGTCAAACCAAGTGCCGTCTAGCCATAATTCTTGAACTATGACGCTACGATTTCCTTACAGACGAAATACCTTTGTCTGACTGCCACAATTACTCTTTAAATGATCACCAAGGTACGCCTTTATAGATGTAGTATGAGAAAAGTATACTAAGGGATGTTTAAGTGATATGTAACTCTGAGTATAGCTATTTTAATTGTGTTCATTCTTTGATGTCTTTCGTGAAGTATTCGTTAATGGCGAACGTTAACTCCGAGAGTGGGATCTAAGGAGACTCGCAAATCCGAATTCCGAAAGGTCCTGTCAAATGCACAGTACAACCGGTCTGAGGTCCCGATTTACTTTTTAATAGTAACGAAGTCTTTAACAACAACAAATCTCTTATTGTTTTAATGATACGATGAATAGTCAATGACCGTTAAATAATATATTCTTGTAACAAAACCGTCACTATAACCAACGTTTGCAAAGAAACACCTGTTACAAATATATTTTCGTCCCTTTCGTTCCCTTTGAGTATGCTGAAATAACAATATGTTGTTGATCAGTTACATCTATAATGGACATATATGGATTATATATATATTGATCCATACTTTCACTAGTTGTGAATGTCTAACCTTAACATTTAGGTACAACGAATTGCGAGAACATATATATTTCTTCATATATTTGACATTTCCTAAACATGTTATATTTAATACGTGCAATTATTTTCTTGTGTTTCAGTATTCGACGTCTCCTATAATTAACTAATATATCTTTAGTTTTTTTTAAATAGAATGAAAAAGGAGAAGATAAACCTTAATGTTACGACAGTGTAAACTCACCGGAAGATGTGACTTGACTTAAAGTCCTATATCATTGACTGAGGACGTCTCAAAGATGAGACTCATAGTCAATTAAATACTTTTAAGAAATACGAAACGAAATAAAAAGTATTAAGTGTTAATAATTTGGAATGAACGATGGTATTGCAGTAAAGGTTTACAGACAAGGAACAGTTGAAAACTCAAACAAAAATGTCCTGGAATGCGCAAAAACTTTGGACTCCCCCACTCCTAGTTTTATATGTTTCAGTTAACGCAGGTCGCTAGCACGCGGCTGTAAACTGCACACACAGGAAAACTAACATAATCGTATTTCATTGGAATTCGCGTCACGAAACATGACGTTTCAAATTAAGCTAAAAATAAAACTTAACTATAGTCTTATAAACATTAATTAACTTACTTTTGATAGGTTTCTACCAAGTTGTGATAATTTCATAAACATCGCGCTTCGACATAATTCAAATTTACTTTTATATTTTGAGGACGATAACAAAATGCGCCGTTTCTACCTGAATGGGTTAAGGACAGGGAGATAATGACACTTGGGTAAATTATCAGAAACATGTCACGGGATGTGGAGGGATTTTAAGCACCTCAGAACCCATATCTATAGATAGTGAAGATCATTTAACAACTTTTTTTTTAAATTTTACATGATATTATCAACATCGAACAAGTATTGCAGTCATTTAAATTTTTAGTCGATTACTTAATGTCTATCGGTTAAGATTTAGGCATTACTTTTGTTACAATATCGATTAACCTCCTTTGTTTCAAATTAAAAATGTTCTGGTCGTAAATTCGAAACGAAACGGCATTAATCTTGCGATGTATGAATAACATAAGACGGAATCTTAAACGAGTTTTAAAAAGCCTAAAGTCAACGACCGTCGCGGACGAAATTCGCTAAATAAAAACCGTCTTCGACTCACCTCGATCACTAAGACTCGATTAAAACACATCCAACAATGCACAGCACTCGATGCATCACCGCACCAAAAAAAATTAAAACGGCACCAACTTTGACCGGTCCAAAAATATTTTTTATGAAATAAATTATCACTTTTTTTTGTATCTAGCCTAACACACAATGCACCTGTATAATATGTAGACGAGGTTTAAAAAAACAATTGTCAATTACTTTAAAAAGTTTGTGTCAAAAGAGTTTCGTTATGGGTGCGTACAGTATCGCGGCAGTGACTTGAGGTTTGGGCTACAGTTGGCGGCAAACTGGCGTCTCCGCCGCGCGCGGGACCGGTCAAGTGAGAGCTCGCATTGTGTCATCGCTTAGGGCAACACCTCACCAGGATGTCTAACACACCTGGCGTAGGTTAAAGACACTACTGTACTGTCTCATAATTCGTTTTTGTTTGTCTCATAATTCGTTTTTGTTTAGATAACGCGTTAACGTTTGAAAATTTCACAGCACCCGTAGACTATAGGTTAGTCTGTTAAGTTTTAATTTATTTATACCTAATAGATGTAATGTAATATTTCCATACATTTTCATACTTAATTAACGTCTGATTAAACTATTAACCTATAAAGTATTGTCTGTTGGGTCTTACTGGAGTTTTTATTAACGCCTTCCTAGACACCTTTATCTTCGTCATTTGTTATTCTTGGGCATTTGGAAAAAATGGACATACGCTAAGAGAGAAGAGGGAGATCATTTAGAGTGGCTTCAGCATTGAAAATTTTATTGGATAGCGCAAGGAATATGATGAATAAAAAAATGCAAAAGAAAAGCGTATGGACCAAGAAGTTTCGTTTTATTTATTAAAGATAACCTCCGAAGTCTTAGTGTTAATATATGTCACAATTACAGTGTTC
>JAODUI010000005.1:797557-812708 GCA_027563995.1 Papilio gigon | reverse complement strand
TTGTCAGACGTATTGGCCGCCATTTTCATAAATTTCCCGCGCTTTCTAGCGTCATTAAACAACGTAGAACAAAAAAGAAAATCGTATTAAAGTGCAACCATTTTCATTCGATATTATATAACTAATTAATTGTTAAAATAATTAAACTACAGTAATATTTTGTTAACCATAAATTATGCATTCATATTTTATATTGGCAATAAAATAAGCCCGCATTACAAACGAAACATTTGTTTTTTTTTTTTTAACAAGAGTAAGATCTGAAAATGTGAAACAAAGGGGAAACGATAAAAATGTTTAACAAGCTAAATAATGTCGTTGAAAGATCTTCAAATGTTCCAACCCCTGCACCGTGAGAAGGTGTACAACCGGCTGGTGACGCCGCTCAGAGCTCCGCCGTCCGCGTTATCCAGGCATATTTCAAAATCAGCTGAGACTTTAGTGGCTACTACGAGATGTGGTAAGCTATTTAAATAAGTGTGTTTGAATCGACTTCCAAATAACATGGAGTTCTCAATACGTTATAAGTTTCTTAATGCCTGAAAATGTTTCAAATGTCATTCGAACATTTTAGAGGTGCTAACAAACGTCCATCCTTCAATCTAAACTCATTAGTAAGTTCGTAATAATGAGGTCCTAAGTGACGAATACGTCAACAGCGAACCTTGCTAGGTATACGATGTTAACAATCATTCAAAAGTCGAAAGCTTAATTATAAATTTTACGTCAACATGTTGATGAGGTCTCCGTCATTATATTCAGGGTCCGACGTGAAACTACACCAATTAAGTTTAATTTCAGTAATGGATACACGCGTTTAGAAAAATAATTTACTATTCTGAGTGTCAAACAAACGCTAAAATTATACTCAGCGACTCTGGTATTGAATAATAAACGACTTTGTCATCATTATCGCCAATAGTCTTTACTTGCCTACTGTTGGTCATAGGCCTTAACTATGATATGATAAACTTTGAGTCTAGCAGATAAATTAATATTGTAATCTTCCTTTTACGAGAAATTATCAGAAGATGGAATTAATTACTGTTTACTCCAGGCAAAGAAATCAAGAGTCGCAAAGCTCGGAGTACCGAGCAACCGGGCGCGGGCGGGCTGCCCCCGCTAGCAAACAACTGGCCCGATGACCTCAGTCTGAGAAGCCGGTCCAGGAATGGAAGGTGGTTATCATTTCATATATTTAAGTAAATAGGCCGTACTCTAATAGCCCTTTAGTCTAAAAATACAGCGTGAATTAATAAAAAAACAAAAGAAATGAAATCATGTTTTCGGTTCGTTAATTGTTTATTTACTACTCAAGTTACATACGCTTTCATATTGCAACGATCTGATACAACTTAAAGTGTACACGCAACTTAAGTTACGGATTTCCAACGTGAACACGCAAATTCAACCCTTAGTAAATAAAGAATATCAGCCACAATAACACATAAAAAAAACCCTTTCATATTAATTAATAAAAAATGCTGATTCATGAAATAGGTTTTTCCCTTTAAGGTCAAAATGTTCAAGGTTCTATGTATCTACTTAATGACTAACATTACTTGGAGCCCTCACAGCGCCGAACACTGCCGAATGTTCGTGTCTCGTCCACTTAAAAATATAAGACTTCCGTGAACTGATTTATTAGTACGGTGTGAAGTATTGTTTATTTCGTAAACTCAAATTAAAGGCTCAATTAATCTTTATTAATTAAAAAATAAGAACATTGGTAATATATTAAAACGCTAATTGCGTAACGGTTAATACAACCTACCGATCTAACGTTCGCGGGTTCTAACCCCATTCGACTATTGTACGCAATATCCTTACACAAGTTTTTTCAAGTTTAACTGAAATTATTATATGAAATATTACTAAATCAACAATACTAAGATTTTATTAATAATTAATTAAAAAAAAAACAATGTTTTGCCTAGCGTTTTCCTTTAGTATAGTTAATTTGACTTATTTAAGCAAGTTCTGATAGCTGCATTAAATTTTTCTTACTGAGCTTTTGGTAGTTTGTATTTTTAACAAGCAGACATCGATTGGAATACGACCACAATTCTAAATTCAAATATATTTTTTCAAAATGCTTAATGTACTTTGCCATAACTTTAACTGCGTCATTCAAATTCATTCGTTTCCGAAATTACTTTAAAGTTGCTTACAATGTTTTCACTTCAGGTATTAATATTATTCTTTTTATATATATAGTTTTTCTATTCAAAGACTGACATACCGTGGAATAGAATATTAGATTCCCTTGTGTTGCTGACAGCACGTGACATGTGGCGTTTGTAAAACGATTTGGCGAGAAATGTCAAGGACGTAAACTAGCGTAATCAATTACGAACAAATCTACTGCATGTTCATTTTAAAATTACATATAAACTTAAAACATTGTCCGTAACTTGGAAATGTTGAAGGTAGCTGATTTATTAAACTTCAAAAAGCTGGCGTACCTCTGTCTTAACGGCCGGCAACGCATCAGTGGTTCCTCTGATATTGCAGGTGTTCATGGGCGTCGAAGATCACTTTTGTAATACAGCTGCGCGTTTGCCCCTTCTCGTATAAAAAAAAACTTCAAACATTGGCATTTATAATGTAAGCAAGATGATTATGCCCTCCATATCATATGCATCACTACAGTCACTATTTTTATTTCTATACTGACGAAGTGGCGAAGCGATAATGGTACATAAATAAATTCAAATCGTATGTTAATTTAATTTATTAAAGGAAACTGCTTTTACAAATTGATTGACGCTAGAAGGCCTTGATCCAAACGGTGCCGGCAGGACCTTTCATTTCCAACAATACATATTTGAAAATGAATCAGATAATGATAATCTACGTTTCACCCTGCGACTTGAGTTTTCTCTAATAACATACTAAACCTTGAGATGTATTACCATATTGAACTAGTTAGGGTTAAAACTACAGTTATGCACACTTACTTATTTCATTAAATTAACATCTGTTCTTAATGTCAGCTAGCGACACTTTCGGCCAAATACTGAAACTATTTCCCACCACTCCCTCAGGAGTATTCCCTCTCCAGGAGCCTTATATCGTGTTCCACAATATTAGTTACAATTTACTAATTCATTAATTATTTTCATACTGATCCGATTGTTAACACTTCGCTTCGTAAGTGCTTACAATCTAGATGACTTCAAAATTTATTACGTATTTTGTGCTTAACTACGACCTTGTCAACAAGACGTTACGTGTTCAAATGTTACTTTAATGTTCGCTTGTTTGAATTTTTAATTAATAGTAGTGTCAATTGAATAACATATCCAGTATCAATATTAAGTTCAGAGGTGTGTGGACAAATGGTTCGATGGTATCGGTCAGTAATCGTGTGGTATTACCATAGAGCATATGTACGTGGTGTCTGCAGTATCGATTGTCCGTGACACGCGAGGGCCGCATCAGCTAGATAGCCCCTCCTCCACCGGTGACATATTCACAAACAATGTCAAACTGACCCATCGAAATTGCGTTCGTGTTACATAAATGCAGTATCGATTGAACTACCGATGTTCAAGTTCACAAGACTAATTTGTTTTGCTAATTTATATATTTCCAAAGATAATTATACTTATTAAAGTAGACGGAGGTTGGGAACTATCGACTATAGATTACAAATTGCATTCTTACTCCTTAGCATTAGTTCACCTACACAGTCATTAGCTATTACGAATATACATCTCTCTTTCTATCTACCTTTTATATTGTAGATTGAAGGAAGATAGATAGAATTACAAAAAGACGTTTCTGCACAGTAAACCCGTATTAAGAACCAAAAGTTGAAAAACACCGTTGTCATTTGTTATTACAAAAACAATTGAATTTAGACAACTTCACATCTCTATAACAAATAAACTCCAGAAGTATAATGCACTGACTTTTGTCTTGATACAAACTGTCATCCCTTTCAATGTCTTTGTATAAACAGAGACAACACTATGTCTCAAAACAAATGTCTCTCTGATTAAAACCCTCTCATTGACACGCGTCCAGCGGCAGCAGCCGGGCGGGCAGCGTGGACCGCAGCACGCGCGGCTCCACCACCGCGCTCAACTCTGATGAAGACAACATTAACGTTGTAGTCAGGTATTACATTATTACTGTATAACCCGCATACCGAAAGTACGTGGTTATCATAAATGTCATTGACTTTTCAATCCATGATCGATGTAAAAATTATCCTAAACTGGTTCAGTAAAAAAGTGATCGCCTTGGTTACACCGCCCCGGTACTGCTGAAGCAACACGGATGAAATTCTTTAACATTCAATATCTACTATTAATATACATCTTAGTGTAAAAATCTATTGACAAGACGACAAGATCGATTTGAAGGACCACTCTCGAATTAAGTTACATCTCCTTGACTATTTCCCACCAAAACATAAAAAGATAGTAACTACATCATACTCATTTTCTAAAGGGTAAGACCAGTAAATGAGCCGGAGCGTAATCGTGGCGAGCGCGAGGTGTTGGAGTTCCCGGGCAAAGGCCAGGTGATCTGCCCCGGCACCGCGCCCGGTCAGAAGCACAAAGTCTTCTCTTATAACGTCGTATTTGAACCTGCAGCTTCTCAGGTAACATTCGGATAACTGAACCTAATGTAATTCTCGCATGGTTTTGACTTGTAATATTTATTTCAGGAAGATGTTCTAGAATATTCTGGAGTGAAGCGGCTGTTAGAGATGGCTGTAGAGGGATTCTCCTGCACGGCGTTTTGCTACGGGCAGACGGGAAGCGGAAAGACGCACACCCTCACTGGACCTCCGGGACTGGTAACATTGAACATAATTTTACATAACTATTATCTGTTTACGGTGAATTTACGTAAGCCCAAAATCAATTCATTATATAGTTGAACACAATATTTAAAGAAACTATTCGTTCAACTAGAAGGTACTACCTACCTATTTGACATTTAGGTGGAATCGGAATGGAGGATGAGGGGCGACATGATTAAGAAGCGAGTGACGACAGAGATGACGGAAGATAGACCTATCTAGAAGAAAAAAACCTGAAGCTGAACATACATGGCTTTCATAAAGATGATTTAATATTTAAGAAGTTTTAAATATTTGTAAAAGTAATTTAGTACAGCAGGTGAAGGTCGCGTCATTAGGATGAACCAAACATATTTTTCAAACATAAAACGCCTTCCAAAGTTGACTTGTAATTACATACATAAATTGTAACGTTTACTTATCAAATATCTAACCTTTGTTACTTTCAATCGATTAAAAGCTAATTATTAGGTCTACTATTTATATTAGTCGACTTATTTAAATAGTTTGTTTATAAAACGACAAACATATTTCTGTTTACATATCCGAATCTAACCAATTATGGCAAAAAGCTCTTATTATAAGTGATTTTGGCACTAGATAATATAAGCTAAATATTCTTAGCTATTGAAGCATAAATAAACTCTTCCACAGAACAAAACAGCTGGGAATAGCTACTAAGTGTGTGGGAGACTGCTTGCCGAGCAAATATTATGGATGAGTACAAAATACAGACCACACATAATCCAAATATCTTTTATTCTACATACGCTAGAAGTTGGACAATAGCTGCGGCGTGGTGGCGCTGCGATCGATCGATTCCGTCGCCATCGACAGCCAATTGGCACATTAACAATGCTTTTTGTATACAATTTGTATTTGTACCGTTTAAATTGGTTTCAATACAGATTAGATAAATTACCACCTTCACTACAGTGATTTAAAAACTAAAGAATTTTATTTTTTTATTTTTTTTAATGTTAACTTTTCTTTAACGATATTAATCGTGCCTAAAAAAATAATCTTCCAAACTAAATGAATTAATTATAAATTTAATAAAGTTCAGTAAAGTCGGTTGAACGATTTCCTGTTCAGTCCTTACGTATAAACCTAGTAACACGTGGTTTTCATTTAAATAAATATCTATTCATATTTATTTAAATATGTTAATTTATTATAGTAGAAACAACGAGATAAAATCATTAAAATTATAAACAAAAAGTAAAAATATCAAATTGCAATAAAATTAATTTTTTTTTATTTTAAAATCAAATTATTATTTCAAATGACATCCTTGACCACTACGTGTCAATCTGTCTTTTGGACTACACCGGCATTGTAGAAAAAAATAATGTAACAAATGAACTCAAGAAATTACTTATTTTAAAAATTCTTTCTTTATAAGAATGCTTCATCATCCCTGAGTGACAGGCCAGTTTCATTTTTAATATTTAAAAGAATAAACATCCCGTACGATGCGGCAATTGGGAATTTACTATTGCTATATTCATTCCGCAGGTAGAAAGGGGAGCGAGTCCGTTCTCTCCGGAGCACGGACTGGTCGTGCGCTCTTTTGTCTACCTCTTTCAATTAATACGCGACCGACCTGACTGCCACTTCGTTTTGAAAGCTTCTTTCTTAGAGATCTACAATGAAAAGGTAAACAAAAACCTCTTATATGTTTGTCGCTATCTTGTTGTTCTTTCAGTTTTTATAGTTTTTTGTTTAAAACAAAAGACGATCGGACAAGGGATAAACAAAAGACGATTATATTTGTAGGTCATAGACCTCCTCAACCCCGGCACCGCTAAGAAACCACTACAAGTGCGTTGGTCGAAGGAGAGTCGTAGCTTTTACGTCGAAAATCTGTTCACCGTCGACTGCGAAGAATTAGATGACCTATTTGCTGTTCTAGAAGAAGGTATAGAAAATAAATTAAATTCGCTTCGAGTTACTATCGAATGTAGCACAGAAAACTGTCAACATATCTTACCAGGTGTGCTTGTAGCTACATCTATAAATAATAAAGCAAGAGCAGACCGACGAAGAGAGAAAACTAATCAAGGCCCAACCGTCTTAGATGCGTCAGGTCAAATTTGCATGACTGAAATGTATGATAAATTGATGTTCCCGACTATGCAAATTTAGTTTTTAACTTTATATTTTAATTTTCGTAATTATATCTTAGTTTTTGTTTGTGTAGGTACCCGCAACCGTGCGGTGGGTACGCACTCGATGAACGCGCATTCGTCTCGCTCGCACACAGTGCTGAGCGTGCGCGTGCGCCGCGACGTGCGCAGCGAGCGTGACGTCACGTGCTCCACACACGGCAAGATCAACTTCGTAGACCTAGCCGGCAGCGAGATGACAAAACGCACGCACAGCACCGGCAAGACGTTGGAAGAAGCTAATAATATTAACAGAAGTCTTATGGTACTGGGTAAGTACGTTTTACATTGTAGAAAAAACAAAAAAACATAGGTACTGTTGGGTGAAAAGAAAAATGTACTTTATTGAAGTGTAACAAAGTATGATTCTCTCCAACAGGATATTGTATAGCACAGTTGAGTGACGGTAAGAAGAGAGGCCACATACCGTACCGGGACAGCAAGCTGACGAAGCTGCTCGCCGACAGTCTGGCGGGGAGCGGAGTCACGTTAATGGTAACATATACATAATATTACATTAAGTAACCATTCATTCTAGTTAGGTTGTCATTTGTTATTTCTGTTTTTTACTTTTTAAGTTAAGGTTAAGTTTGTTCAAGTTTTCATACCAAATCTTAGTGTAGTTGTTGCCGTCTAACGTGTTCTGTCAAGTCGCGGAGCTCGGCCCCCGCGATATAGGCTGGCCAAGTGCGAGGATCCTGGAAGCTTTTGTCTGACAGTAAACCGACTATGGATAATTTGTTTAATGTTACTACTGTTTGCTGTATTTTTTGGGTGAAATAAACTATTTTCATTTTCAATTTTTCATTTTAATTCTGAGTGCGATAGTCAATGTGTTCGTTGCAACAGATAGCATGCATAGCGCCGACGCGTGCCAACCTGAGCGAGTCCATCAACACGCTCCGCTATGCCGCCAGAGCGAAAAAGATCAAATCCAAACCCATCGTTAAAATTGTATGTATTACAGCTATAATATTTCTTTACATACTGTTTACACCAACACCGCCTTGCCTTCTAATACGTTCAGCGCTACAGACGTTATAGTACGCGACAGTCATAGAAGCATTGAAAGTGTTAGTATTTAAAATCCCTAGGACGCAAGAGATGCGCTAATACTGAGTCTGAAAAGAGAAGTGGAGCTCCTACAGGCCGAGAATAAACATCTGCGGACCGCTCTCCACGTGCACATTGACTACAACATGGACCCTTTAGGTATAGTCTGCAACTTTGATTCGTTCTTTTTTCTAATATTACTTCGTTATAATACTTAGCTATTGACTAAGTCATGAACAATGATTTAAGGAAAGCATGTATTAAGTCAAAATCTTAACGAAGTAACTAGTCATAACAAT
Source organism: Papilio gigon (assembly GCA_027563995.1). Classification (NCBI taxonomy): domain Eukaryota; kingdom Metazoa; phylum Arthropoda; class Insecta; order Lepidoptera; family Papilionidae; genus Papilio; species Papilio gigon. Next base: position 804,369 of record JAODUI010000005.1, on the reverse strand, counting down.
GTGAAGTACATTGACAGCTGTTGATGTGACGTGACGTCATCGAGAACGTTTCGTCCTGCCGTTTGCTAACTCGGCGAAACGGTAGACGTCAGTTTACAAGGCACGTCAAATCCTAGGTGAGAGAAATGCGACGCCGCGTATAGAGAGCAACCAGCTGCACCAGTTGGGCCAGTCGGAGTTGGTGCGGCTGGTGCAGCTGCACATGGCGGAGAGCGCCGCGCTGCGCACCGAGAACCGCGAGCTGTTCGCCGCGCGCGACCAGCTGCTGCGCGACCACGAGCTCGTCACCAGGGAGAACGAGCGCCTGCTCAAGAAACTCGAAGATGTCAACTCGTGAGTTACAACCTTGTTTGTAAAATGTTATGTACTGGTAAAGGAAAGAAGTATCCACGCTCAGTCTGGAATGAGTCGGTGCCGATTTCGGGTGAACATGAATATAGCTCTTAACGAATTTTCGAAGAATATTGTAACGATTAGGACGGACTAATACTCATTCAGTTTGAACTGAAAGTGTGCAGCTTGAGTGATTTCTTGTGGCCTATTTTACGTGTGTAAGTGACATGGTATAACATTATATAAGTTACTAGATTATCATGCAGTATCCACTTGCAAACATTCAAGAAAATCGATGTTTGACACGATAGTATATAATTAAAATGTTTTTAGGTAATTTAATGAGGTGCCTACAAGGTCAGTGGTAGTGTCCGAAGTCAATGCATATTCCGACACGGCTGCACGCATGAAATTTAAAATATCTCTGTATTAAATAAAACAAAATTGATTATATTATTGCAACAGCAAAAATAAATTTGAATTTATAATGATAAAATAAACATTCTTTTAAATGCACATCAGCATATCATTTATATGATGAATGGCGTCATCTTCATTTGCATGATGTACGATAGCAGAGGTCTCTGGCGGTCTAGCTCGGAAATTTGCAAGAAATTATTTGTACTAACATCCGCAAGATTTATGTGAGGTTTGTTCAGCGCCCCTATCGGGTGGTTAGTACACTATTTCGTATAAATTTTATCGATGCTAATATTTTCTTGCAAATTTTCGTCAGTCAGTTGTCTGGGCCACCTGGTTCGAAGGTATCAGATACCATAGTGGCACAGCATGAGCGATACTTTAAAAAGCTATATATACATTAACTTTGTTTCATTTTTGCATGTCCGTTTAACTTTAACGTTTAACATAAATTTGGTTGAACAATGATAGACAAGATTTTTTGTCATTAAAAATGTTAAGTCTATATATTTATTTTTATTTGATTAATAATGATTTTGAACGCGATCGATAATAACTAAGTTGCCATTGGAATAAACGTTTTAATATAGATGCGATGGACAAAATATTATTGTAAAGCACACATTGGAAATTAATTGTACTGTAATTGGAAAGCGATTAGAATATTCAACAAGAGTTTTGCTTTAAAACTATTAAAACTTTTGTGAGACATTTCACTATATTACTTATAAAACGACTTAACTCACGTGTAAATCGGTGTCAGTACCGACTAGTTTCGAGCCCATCGGGGGCTAGTCGGTACTGACACCGATTTACACGTGAGTTAAGCCGTTTTAAAAGTAGTATAAGAGTTTTTCTAATTAAAATCATTTAACTTTTGCTTTCAGCGTTTGCATTCGATCTCCCATCATACCGGCCCGACCTACTTACTCTGAAGCCAGCACTAAAGAACCAGATGTTTGGACAAACACCTCCGTATCTTCGGCAAATAGTAATACAAGTCGAGGAAAATTCAATAATTAAAATATATTTTATTTAGGCACGTCTAATTTAGGGAAAGTATTTAAAAACGTAGTTTTTATTTATGAAAACTGGTATAGTTTGGTTATTTATCCGTAATTAAAATTAGTATTGCAAATATTTTTACTGTTTGACAGCGAAAAGGTCATAGAGTACTGACCGCTCTACATAGATAGGCTAGAGAATGGGGTATTTTGTGCCTATTTGGTTTCGCTACTTTGGCGCTGATTGTCGCGATTTGTAGTGGTGGTGAGAATTCGAACTAATGATAAAAATACCATAAACTGTAATATTAACCGATGCATTTCAATTGGAACGAAACAAAAACTGTTTTCGAAGAAACAACCTATCCATCTATAGAGGTCAGTGTCACAATCTAAAAAAAAACGTAAACATAACCTATATGATTGTCAAAATATCACACCAAATAAATTATAGTTCCTATAAATTTAATTATTAATAAAACTGTATAAATAATATAAAAAGATCATGGTCAAAGCATTAGTACTATGTAAGTAAATTAATGTTTTTATTAGTGTTATTTTTTAAAACATGTATCATAATAATTTTTAGGGGTTATTTTTTTTAGCATGGCATATTATAGTAAGAGGAAATATTCACAGAAGGATGCTGTATAAAACCCTGGCTGCATAACACAATTTGTATACATATGTGCTTGCAATATGGAAGATTAAAAAAAAATGTGTAGTTGGCTTCAGATAGTTTCAAATGTGTTGTAGGTCAAACAAATTTTGAATTACTTGACAATAAAGCTAAATAGTACAAACTTTTTTGTTCTTTATTTTAATGAAAATCCACGCTTTATCATATTAAACAAAAAATGAGAAATAACTGACTTTATTTCACTAATGTCTTAAAACTATGGAATATCATCAATTATTTACAAAGATAGTGTGACACTTGTTTGTAATGCAAACTTATTTGCGTAGAAAAAGGACAAATAGAAAAAAGCAATCATGAATAAAACCCAAAACTTTACATAGTATTGAAAAATTCTTATCTATAAAAGTCAAACATTTCCGAAACACACAACTGTTCACAATATTGGATTCACTATATGTTTCACAGTTGGTGCCGGCTAGTGTTTCCGAAATCCATATTTTTTCCTTTCGTAAAACAGATCTGTTTTTGAACTGCCCAAGTTTACAATCTTTGGACAACCATCCCTCTGAAAATTAATCATTATTATAATCAAATTATTAATTAAGAAGACAGGCAGTTGCATGAATGTTCTCTCATGAATGACTTTCAAATTTGAACATGACTAATTTATGGATCCATTTATCATAACAGCATGCAAGGACTTAATGTCACGATTTGTATATACTTCCAAAGATTAAGATAAAAGCTGAAACTTACGTCTTTTTCTTGTATAGTGCACTCTTTACAGTAGTACGCATCTGAGACGCCGGGACCGCCACAAATTACACATCGCCCCTGATATGAACCGTAGTTGCATTCATCACAAATACGAACCAATGTGCAGGGACGCACATATGAGTCGCAAATAACACATTTACCGTCGCATTTTTCACATAGACGACCTATAGCTGTTTAAAATGAAAAGATAACTTAGAAGCTGTTTCACAAACAAACATTCAACTGGAACTTACACCATTTACTCACCAACACCAGGCTGCTTTCTGCAGAAAATGAGATCCGGATGATGCTTAGCCATGGTTTTATTGGCTAAAAGTACTTAAAAAAATATTTTTTCAATATTTTAAAGTAACGAGAAAATATAACCTCAATTTCATTTGTTTTGTAACCAATTTTTCTAACTACAATAAGCAAAGACCTACATTGTACATACAGCCAAGCAACATTGAAATACTTAAACTATTATTTGCCTTTAAGCATTCATTTTATTTAGCTTACATATGTTAAACATTATTTCAGTGATTATTTTCGAGATTAAACAGTTTTATAAATAATTTAGTAATTAAATAAGCTATTTATTAGCGGATTCCAATAAAAATATATTTTTGTTGGAATCCGGTTTTCTGGCAGCTTCTCTTTCTGTCACTGTCATCACTTAGCTGTCACAACTCACGACTATGCCATTCGCACGTGTGATATTGCAATTATAATTCTGAAATCATATATAATGACCGAAGATAGTGAAAATAGCGACAATGCTAGTGAGCATTCATCGGAAGAAAATGTAGAACAAACAGAAGATGTAACAAACGAAAACCCAGATGAGAAAGAAGAAACTGTGACATTTAAAGACCTGGTAAGTGTCGTTCTTTTAGGTAATTTCAATTGAAAGTGTCTTGAAGCTAATTAAAATCAAAATTACGGTTGTTGTTCTTCTAGTATTATAAGTGCATTTACGGCTAGTAATCGCTATTAAGTGTGAGAACAATACTAGTTAAGCCACTGTGTTATCCAAAATGTGTTTCAAGTATGTGTTATTTATTACGTTAACTCCTACAATAATACAAGAGGGAAGATAGAGAAAGGAAACTTATAGCCGTTTAGTTCATGTCGAAGTACCGTGTTTTTCTTGTTATAATACTTTAAACTAATTTCAGGGTGTTGTTGATGTGCTCTGCGAAGCTTGTGAAGAACTGAAATGGAAAAGTCCTTCAAAGATCCAAAAAGAGGCGATTCCAGTTGCATTACAAGGCAAAGATGTAATTGGTCTTGCAGAAACTGGATCTGGTAAAACTGGTGCATTTGCACTGCCCATACTACAAGCACTGTTGGAGAATCCACAAAGATATTTTGCACTAATTCTCACACCCACTAGAGAGTTGGCTTTCCAAATATCTGAACAGTTTGAGGCACTCGGTAAGGTTTTAATATATTGCTATATCATACACCAATTATTAAAATGTCTTTTTATTGCTGTACAGACTTTTATTAGAATTGTTTAAGCTCTTAAAGGATAGATAGGTGTTAAAATACTTCAAAACTAACATAACATTATAACATTTGCTTAATTTGTGTTAATATTCTTTGCATAGCAATCCCAAGTTCAATCCCTCTTGCCACTGGGTGGAATGGACTTGACTTCAAATTATAAGTTACATGCAGCCAGAGTTGTAGAAAATATCAAGTATTATAGCTCTTAACATAGAGATAGCTATACATTACATTAAATTGAAAATGCAAACATTGTAGGAGCCAGTATTGGAGTGAAATGTGCAGTCATAGTTGGAGGTATGGACTTGGTGGCACAAGCTCTGATGCTCTCCAAGAAGCCACACATCATCATAGCTACACCGGGACGTCTGGTAGACCATTTAGAGAACACTAAAGGATTTAATTTAAAGGCTTTGAAATTCTTGGTAAGTGCTAATTATTATTAGTCTGTGTCTGTTTTCCCCTTTTTTAACATGCTTAAAGCATGTTAACTCCTTATATTCAATATTTTGAATTAGATTATAAATAATGTATAAATGCAGGTTATGGATGAAGCTGATCGAATATTGAACATGGACTTTGAAGTCGAAGTAGACAAGATCTTGAGAGTGATCCCTCGTGAGAGACGCACCTATCTGTTCTCCGCTACAATGACCAAGAAGGTGCAGAAGCTGCAGCGAGCATCGCTACGAGACCCTGTCAAGGTGGAAGTGTCCACTAAATACCAGACTGTAGACAAATTACAACAGTACTATCTTTTCATACCCTTGAAGTATAAGGTTTGTTAAACTGTTCTGATACCTGCCTTTTGGACAAAGTGAGTAAACAGTTTTTGTTCATATGCAATATTTTGTTACTAGGACGTATATCTAGTGCATATTGTCAACGAGCTGGCTGGCAACTCGTTCATCGTGTTCGTGTCGACGTGCGCGGGCGCGCTGCGGGCGGCGCTTCTAATGCGCGCGCTGGGCGTGGCCGCGGTGCCGCTGCACGGCCAGATGTCGCAGCAGCGCCGCCTCGCCGCACTCGCCAAGTTCAAGACCAAGGCGCGCTCCGTGCTCATTTGTACTGATGTCGCTTCCAGGTTAGTATATGAAGTTTTAACTATAAAGTAAATGTTCAAATAATATTGATAATTTTAATGGTTTTGGTAAAAAGGATTTAAGATTGTGATGATCTTATGAATGAAAAATTCACATTTTATTTGGTAAGGAATAATTGTAAAGCTCTATTTAAATTTGTCAGAGGTCTTGACATCCCGCACGTGGATGTGGTGATCAACTTGGACATCCCACTGCACAGCAAGGACTACATCCACCGCGTAGGGCGCACGGCGCGAGCTGGCCGCGCCGGCAAGGCCATCACTTTCGTCTCGCAGGTACACCATCCAAATAAATCTCTAAACCATAGCTGAGCCAACAATATTGTTACTGACTGCTTGTGTTGTTGTCAGTACGACGTGGAACTTTACCAACGCATCGAGCAGCTGATCGGCAAGCAGCTACCGCTCTACCCTGCGGAGGAGAGCGAAGTCATGGTGCTGCAGGAGCGGGTCGCCGAGGCTCAGCGACTTACCAAGATCGTAAGAATTCTAGGCCTTACTTTGAAATCATATGAGTCAACAATTTTTTTTAATTCTTTAATTTCTTAAAAAAACACTTGCGCCATTGTTATACAGGAGATGAAAGAATTGGAAGACAAGAAGAGTCAGAAGGGCAAGAAGCGCGGCGCAGAGTCCGACGACGACACCGAGGAGGCGGCGGGCGTGCGCCGGCGCATGCGCGGACACAAGCACGCGCGCGGCGGCAAGCGGAAACGATGATTATATTTTATTACCTACAATTGTTGCATATTTCATTTACGATACTTACGTTCCAAACTAACTCATTCGTTGGGCTTGAATTCCATAACAATTTTTCTTCTCCGGTTCATAGACAGTGATAAAATTAAAGACAATATATTTTTTAAAATGTTTTCTTTTTTAATCATTATTTATTATTTCTATACAAATAGAACTGTACAGTGAATTCTTTAAATTATTATTTACCACATTTCATCTGCTCTCACGATAGACTTTTTACAAAAATGAAAACTATCATAACCACGCACGGAAATAATCGAGATCGCGCTCTACGTCGCCCCGCCCC
>JAODUI010000005.1:766715-791978 GCA_027563995.1 Papilio gigon | reverse complement strand
GGGCGGGGGTGAGGGCTCGCGCGGCGCCGGCGTGGCCGCCCCCGCGCCCGCGCCGCTCGACGAACTCGCGCTCGACGGCGTCGCCGACGCGCTTTTTGACGTCTGCAAAAAAAACTAACTTAACTACAACTTCCAAAACGCACCACATTTTGTTATAAAAGTCTTTCTTTAACCATAGTACAGGCGTAACCTATGTATTGTTATTTTGTTTAGAGCAGTGTAACTCACAGGTAGGGGTTGAGCGAGGGGTGTTTGATGGATGACGGCGTTGTGTAGTGGTGCGATTGATACTGGACCATTCTCCACTATCTCTGCAACAAACAACATCACATGACAACTTCAGTTTAATCTATTGATTTGCAATATAATTACGAAAAATCGATTCAACGGTTTACAACGATATACCTTCATTATAATTGACTTGATATGCGAGAGTTTACTTTATCAATAAACAGTTTTATTTTCATGATAATAATTTTTGTCCTAAATTTGATGACGAAATTATTGTGACAAATATAAATAAAAAACGGAATACAAACATTGATATTATAATTTATAAATTCACTAACACTATATGTTGGGTCAATCAACAAAAAGTAAAATAAATAAACACCGTCACCCTAAAGGACCACCGAGGGGTTTCAAATTCGTAGTTACCTAAACCGAACTACACGTGAGTTAAGCCGTCATTTTAAACTAATGTAAAACGTTTCTAAAAATCTCAAATTACTGTTACGTTACCTTAAATTTACTAACAAGCAATTTTTTCCTTTAGTTTCTTGTATTTATGAAGTAAACAAAACACTGAAAAGTGCAAATCATCACGCCATGATATAACAATTAGTATCATACGATGAAGTCGATATTGAGGTCCAGTGATAACGCACTCGACCACCAACTAAACAGGGTAGTCGTACAAAAACACTACCTTCGCGTAAACATCGCCGTAAACTGGGCACTCAAATAATTACATAACCAACATTGAACTTCACACAACACAACAACTGCGCAATATAAACAGTGAAAATTATATCGTACCGTCTTCGAAAAACAAACACAAGTCATGCACTATATTATAAAAACGTGTTACCATCGTCCATATCTGACGTTTCCGCGGGAAAACATTGTAGCTATGGAAGGATAGAACAGAAAGGCTGTGACCGTTCCGAATAGAGCCTATCGACTGAGCGGTTTGTTCGTGCGGAGATGCCACGTCATTCTGGCCGCCCGCCAAGAGCGCGAGTTTGTAGGAAACATGGCCGCCTGCCAGTGACCGCAACATGTCCGCCGATAGCTCCCGCCAATTCATTGTTCATTCACGTGTCGGTTTGTTGTGTAAACAACGCGGCGTGCGGCCGTGCGCCCATGCGGCCGTCAAGCGAACTGATAACTGCCTATTGTTCTAATCTCTTTATCGCCATATATCTTTATAACATTATAATAGAACACTTTACTTCGAGTGTATACTTAACGTACCTAACCCTTTGCCATATGAAAACAAATATTGTAAGCATAACCTATAGATACCTAAACTAGAACACAAATTTAAAATGAAATGATGAATTTTGTTGGAGTAAATTCCCTCAATGTTTTCGTTTAAAATACAAAAGACTTTTCGAAAATAAACACTCAATTAGACGACAAACTTGTACACACTTCTATTGGTTATTAGTATAAGGATGACACACTAAAACATTGCTAAGTAACAATTAAACGACTGTAGGTATACTTATCATCGTGTCTTATTTTAAAACATCCACGTTGATCAAATATCCCTTGGCAAGCGTCTACAGATTTATGTAGTATTATTTACGGAAGTTTTGATAATGTGCCAAATGTTCACGGGTAGTCAGCTAAGCCCTTCCACTCTTATATTGGCATATTTAAATATTTTAAATTTTGTCATTCGCACATACGACGACCTTTAGTATTTTAATTCTATATATAATACATTTATTTTAATTTTGTAAAATGTTCCGAAAACGTTACTAAAGGGTACCATTAATAAACTAATAGACTAGATAAAACCTTAATATTAAATGTTTATATTTTGTTCGAAGAATACATTTGCTTGACCAGATGACGATTTAAGCTAGTAGGTAATGTTACAATAAGTATTAATAATAATAGTAGCTAGTAGGTTAAATGGTAAACGGCTAACTTGTTATTTTAACAAAAAGGCAAACGTAGCGAGAGTTCATTGACCTTTGAACTGGTTCAGTTACAACTTGCGTGGACAAGCGCTATTGACTTAATTTAAATATAAATATGACATTTGTTATTTCTTAATAATGTATTTCAACTTTTTTCATAATCCATTAATGGTTTATCTTATGAAAAAAAAACAAGAATATGTTAGTTTACTGAAATCATTCTGGTTTTTTTTTTGTGTAAATGATTCAATAGGTTTGTTATAATTTCTTATTTCCATTAAATTCGACGATATATAAAGGAACGTCTACAAATAGGTTTGTATACGTTTATCAAAACAATTATGGCATACATACCGGTATTGTTCCGCTGGTGTAGGTGCGTGAGGTGCGGCGGACTGGGCGGCAGTGGCAACGGCAGCGGCAACTTGATGGGCGTTGACGTGCCCGACGCCCCTGTCGTGTTTATACTGCAGGCGTGAAGCTAACATTATATTATGACTATACATCTCCATTGCACGGAGCCATGTGAGCACAAGCAAAACAAGTAAAACAGCACCAGAATTCTAATGTCTATTTGTTCACTGAGAGGTTTTGTATGAATGAAGCCTTATGAACCTCAAAGTCATGAATACACAGACTATTCGAGGAATTTAAATTTAAATGAAATGAAATTATTATGCCATGAATCCTTTACATGAGATGTGTAGAACCGAAACATTACTTTTTAAATTTTTATTTTATTGAAAACATGTTTAGTCCTTTTTAAATATGTCTCCAACACAATTATAAATTAATAAATATCATCTGATTCGATTCTACAGAACTCGAATGTAAATTTTGACGTATGAATTAATTAGGTCATTGACATTGAGTAGTAAACATGCCGTAGTTGACTTTGGATTATCGCATAAGACCCCATTCACAAAAAAAAACTAACGGATTCAAACAACGGTAAAACATCCAATTTTACATCGATATATATATACAAGAATTACATTAATCAAACTATACAACGTCCGGTCCCGTGCTTGCACAATACACGCTGATCTTTGCTAGTCTGAAGTTGCTAAATATTGCAAATTAATTCAAAGCTAAAGTGAGTCTCACTAATAGATGTAATTATCTTATTTATATAAGTGAGGTTCACTCATTCGTTATAAAGGCAGTAGTTACCTTCAGACAGTCAAAAATTGATCTTACACTTTGTAACTACCATCCAAATAACATTACTCTTTTATATAAACTCAAATAAGCCGTTTAAAATATATTAGCCAAAATTCATCTAGATATAACATTGTCCATTTGGACGCATATTTAAAAAAAATAATAAAATGCTTCATATCAAGATAATTTAGTTGTCATGCATAATAATTAAATGGGAATAAAACTTGTATTGTAGATAATTCATACATACATTTCTTAATCATTTTAATAGTAAATCAAGATAAAATAATATTAGAGAATATAAAAAAATCAAAATAAACTCCTCTAAAACTTTAAATGAGCAATTTATTTCAGAATTAATCTCGGGGACGGACTTTCTTTAGACATGCAAATAATTTGCAAATAACGTTTCGTTTAGCACAAAATGAAAATGTGAAAAGACAATTAAGGGGTCCTAGCAGACGGTAGACGGTATTTTATTGTATGATATAAAATTTTCACTGTGTGCTAACATCTTGTGATCAAGGCTGTCCCATCCTCAGTATATTTGTAAGCGACAGCCAAAACTTCCTTTTTTTCTGTATTGTGGGATGGGACACCCTGTACACCGCTGTGGACGACCTCAAGCGTGTAACAAAGTAAATAGTCAGTGGACTGACCTATTCGTGGATGCGGCGGAGTTATTGAGCAAGGAACTAACGTTAGTCGCGCTATTACTGACCGCGCAGCTGTTCACCGCGCGGAGGGGCAGCGGTTTGACCGGCTGGAAAGTTAACACACATTATGTTTACTAATCATTGTCCGCCCCAAAACAAACATATCCAAACTCTTTTGTGACTGAAATCTCACTATTCATACTGCAATTTATGAAATAACATATCTCAGTTTTGTAATATGAATCACAGTATTTTTGTTACAAACATTTCGACGGAACCCTACAATTCTGCATACTACTCGTATTTTAAAAAACCATTTTACTTGCGTAAAAAGGAACGTTTTGAATTGACAGTACAACATTATTGTTCGATTCCATTATGAAGAGTACGTGTGTTTAATATGGAAACGGATAACGTGTCAGTGCGTCACATTTCGTTACACGAGCGAGAGGGAGATATCTTACAATCACAAAAGAGCTCAAACATGATTACAATAACAAGAAATGTAAATTATAACCATAGAGTACTACTGCCGTAACTTGTATTGTGTTTTTTTACTAATGTTTCGACAGTGGAAACCCACAGCAATAACAGAGACAGCTACAAGTTTGCAAGTTCAAGTTAATGATGATGATGTATAGCAGATAAAGGGAGTGGGGGGGGGGGTAGTAATTAAAAATGGGGGTATGCTTACTTTGGCAACAAGTTCCTCCGCTTTCTTCTTCTTGTCCACGTCTATAGAATCTGTTGAATGGTTTAGTGTGTCTAATGCTGGTGATGTAATGGGGCTGGTACCTGCAATTATGTCACAAATGTTATGTACATTGTAAAATGAAAATCACTAATTCCATTAAATGCGAACTTATTTCGGTCAATCAAATCTGTTATTTATTTTAATATTGTACATACTAGAACACTTTTGCCCGCGTCTTCATCAGCGCAAAATTTATAATAGCGTTTACGCTTTTCCAAATTCGTTCTGATATTTACGAGTTACCTTCTAACAAATATCCATCCATCCATCTAAACTTTTGGATTTATTAGTAAGATGACAGACGCAATCTAGGTAGATCTTGCTGAAACTTTGATAGCATGTTCTGAGGATGTCGGCCGATGCCGGCTGTAGTCACCTGATAGTATGCTGGTGGGCGATCCGGGCGAGTCATTGCTGTTGTTGCTGTCGGTGGTGGCGGAGGAGGGCAGGCCCACGCCGCTCAGTTCGATCTCGTCAAGTCCGTTTATATCGTCGTATATGCAGTCCGTCTCGTCGTAGTTTGAATCAAACGATGTCACTATGTAGTACTCAACGTCGTCTTTTATTCTTTTTATCTGTGAAATATGAATATTCCAGTTAGATTTCATTCTGTTATAGCTTGTGTTTTGTTTTGAAAATGAAAAAAAATATTTTATTTAACATAATAATTTTCCAATTAATATATGATAGTAGACTTTCCTTCCTCTTCTTGTGTTAAGTAACGTTAATTAAGAATTTTGGTGCTTAAAAGTTAATCATTTTTTTTTTCTGTGAGTTACTAAGTTACATACACTGAGTATGCAGCCATGCATATTGTTAATAGCAATTTAAGACATTATATTAATATTTATAACATAGATTAATTACAACTAAAATCAAAAATATAGTAACACTACAGAACCATACTGTTGTTAGTGACTTAAAGGTACAATTACATTAACAAACCACACTATGAACTAAACTAAATATATAAAATTAAGCAGTTAAGTGTATATTACGTTTATACGTAAGGCTAAAAAAATTGATAAAGCAACGATTGGAAACCGCAACTTCCAGCTGATATAAGCATGACCTTCCTGCCGAAAAAACTACAAAAACTTATTCATACCTTTTATCCTTAAATATATTCATTTTACCATACTAATCATTTTCATAATAATTTATTCGTGTCTCGAAGCAATGTTTTTGCAGATGTTTCGTCAGTGTAAACTCAAGCTACAGTACATATAATCAACATACAAACAAACAACATGATAGTATAAAACATTGCTAACACTAACTTGGTCGACTTCGACGGACATGTTGTCGAGCATGCGCAGTAACGTCTCGAGCTTCTTTATGTGGAACCTGTGCTTCTCCAGTTTCACCTTGAGCTCCTCCATGCGGTCCTGCTTCTCCTTATCCAAACGTTTCTTCTTACCCACTAACAATGACTCTACTTCAGACTCAAATAAATCAACCTGAAAATTGGAATAAAAACATATTAAACAAAATAAATAAATCTTTTCTCTAATTAGCACATATCTATGAATTTCTTTACATATATATGCAAGTAAATATAATTAAAATGGTTATAGATCGAAAATAAAATACTATATAAAGAAAATTAAGAGAATTAGTAAGATAATTTGTATTGAGATTACAGGTTATTGAACTTATTTTTATGGATATCAATATTGAAGTGTTCACTACATTTATAAACTACCTTAATCTTACCTATTACAGGGAAATGTATGACTTATTTGTCAATTCCAAAAAATACAAATTCATACAAAACTTCTGAACACTTTTTTTATATATTTTCTTTGGATATTCAAAGAACTAGATATGTCTACCAGATCTAAGTTTTATGAGCAAAATGGTCTAATTTATTACATTAAGACTTAAGTTACAATAAACTTATAACACTTACATGTAAATTAAGTGCATCTATAGAAGAACTGAGCCAAGAGGACATCTCTTCTCTCTCCTTCTGCGCCGGGTCCAGTTTCTGCGCCGCGCCTAGACCTTCTTTCGAATATGCCTTGGTTTTTGTTTCGCGTTCTACTACCTTAAATCTTTCCATTTGCTGGAAAACAGAGTTTACATATCACATTTAAATATACACATAAAAATAACAATGATTATAGTAAAATAGGATTAATATTGCAATTCTTTTACAAACAAACGTGGTCATCTATTATACATTATTTATTTGAAACCAATACATGAAATAAAAAATACGACCTTTTTAAAGTCGGCTGAAAACTTAAAAAAAAAACAATATGTAAATTCAAATTTATATTTCCACAATTCCTGACTATCATTTATGACAGCATTGTAAAATATAGTTTTAAAAAACAACATATTATACTAACTATGCTAAGCATAAATAATACGATAATTGTCCTACTAAACAGTATAATAAATTTACTTTGGTTAGAAATATTCATTGTAGAAATGTATATAAAAAACTTATGCCTGTCTTTAAATTTCATTGCTAAATATTTACAAATTAATTAAATAAACTGTTAAAATAATATATGATAGCAGTATTATTAATAGAATGTTAAAAAATAAATTCAAAGTAGTTTTTTTTCAAATGTAATCACTCAAGTGTATAAAAGTGCATAAAATTACAATATAACTTCATTAATTCAATGATAAAATAAGTTGTCATTATATTATCATGAATTTTATAAACAAAACATATCAGATAAGAGATGCCAAGGTTATATCGGTCTTGTATTATTTTAAATTCACCCTCGCAAATGTTCAGTTCAATGGTATAGTAAGGTAATGTTGCTGAATTTCAAATTGTAATGTATTTGTGTCAGCCGAGTGTTGTGACGTTCACAAATGTGTTTACAGTACGAGGGAAATGTAAGAAAAAAATTTAAGAAACAATTTTTGTTTTGATGTGAAATGTGAAATGAAGAGTTAATTGATGGGATTTCATAGGATATGTAACTTATTGTATTGTAAATGTTTTTTCAATTATACCTATAGAGTTAAACAAAACTAGTTCTAGTAATGTGTTAAAATTACTATCAAATGGTCCTTGGTCTTTTGTTTACTTTTTACAAAAGTTAGTTAAACAAGATAGGCAATGTTTCTAAATATATGTATCATGATTGCCGAGATCCTACATAAATTTGTGTTTTATATAAAAGCATAGATTACCTAACCGGTGGTCAGGTTCAATTTAATTTTTGTAACTGTTATTTTGAATTCAAACTACCTGCTTAAAAGTTCTTCCTAAAGTTTTACCGAACAAATATAAATTATTAGTTTTTTCAGTGGGTTTTCTTGACGGAAATGATTTGTTGAAAATTATAAGAACTTTATAAATGTTTATGTATGGATGCTTTGACAGTGAAAACCCAGTTAGAACATTTAAAAGGTTAAAACTTTACAATGCCTATATTAAACATTTTATATGTATGGATTAAAATCACAAACCATACTTTACTGCACTTTAAAACAATCCTTTTAAATTCACTTTAGTTTTAAATTATTGTAAGGTTACTTCCATTGTATATAATACTAGATTTTCCTGAGGCTTCATTTAATGAAATTCTCACAAGTTTTTTTCCAATTTATTCACCTACACACTTTGATAGAGTGACAATGTATAATCTAAAACCTATCATAACTATTAGGTATTTTTCTACAAAAGTAATTATTCAAATATGTGCCGTGATAGAAAACTGTACATAACAAAGTTAATAAACTTTGTGCTTTATATCATATAGATGTCTTTGTTTTCCTTTTATGTACATACTAGTAAACAATGCTATTGATTATTGTAATAATTAGACCAATTATTGGTTTTTGTGAGAAAACTGTTAATTGCTACACAATAGGGCAATTGCTAGATATTAACTAGTAAGAAACGTAAACTTTCAATATGTTACTTAAAAATGACAATTTATTTTGATATAAATATCCAATAAAAATTATGTTTTTTACATAAAGATCCTGCATATATTCTATATGACCAGTATATGTATTTCACTGATAACCTCAAAATTTATTGTCATTACACTCATTTATTGTATCCTATAAGAATTCAATTGCGTTTTTTTTAGGTTATTCATATCTTAATAGTTTATTTACTGGAATTGCAACTCACCGTTTCTATTAGTTTCCTATTGTCTAAAAGTGTACTCTTATCCTTAATCTCCCCGGAGGCGATCCATGACTTGATCTGATCCCGTAGCCTCTGGAGTTTTTTAATCTCCTTCTTGAGATCGGCCTCATATTTTTCCTTCTGATTGCTATTTGTCGCATTGTGCACTTTCTTCCAGATGTCTTCAAATGTCTCAACCCCTTCTGTGACCTTTTTTAAACACCTGTCTATTTCACCTGCAACAAACATTTGCACATGAATAACAAGAAACCTGTTTTGACAATGTTATTAACGACAGAATGCGATACAAGCACTAAATGAATCGGAATGAGCACCCATCTGTGGTTTTCAGGAATCACTTGTATTGGATATCAACTCAGTAGCGTAATTGTGTGCGTCAAATGTGATCTTCATTTACGATCGACGTAGCATCGCGGCATCGACGTTTGACAGTGTATATCGTCGCATAAAAATACGAAATCCTAAATCACACCCGCCACATACTTCTTATTTTCAATATCTGCAGTATGGCAGAGGTCTCACTGAACGGACAATAGAAGTCTAGAACACGTATCTACATAGGTTGGGGTCAATCTCTAACCTGATAACATGGCAAATTACCTTGTAATTTCCTTGACGCAGCCATAGCTATTTACACATATGGACGAACGTTCCGTACATATCCTAAACATACAAACTATTTACAATAAAATGCACAAAAATTATTGATAAACAGACAAACTACACATCTGAAGCTTTGTTCGAATCCAAGATGGCTACCGTACAACCGCTCGAACTCTTAGTGACTATACGCATCCAGGCCGACTGCCACAGAATAATTCTGCCTCGCGCCTGGAATGGTAATTAGCACAAAGCTTTCATAAATAATTATGAATAAGTTGTCACTAAAACAACAAACTTCAAATTTTCCACAAAATGATTTTAGGTACGTAGCGTAAACCATCAGTCAAGTGCGCAGGCGCAAAATAATAGAGCAAGGCATAGACAATATAGAACCTATTATGACAATTGTTTGCAAAATGCTTTCCATAAAAAAAGTCGCATTTTCTACCAAAAATACAAAAATATTGTAAGACATTTCGCACATTTCACAAATTCATGATTATTTTAGCATAAACGATACGAAATTTATATTAAAAGTTAATATTGTATATCAACGTAATACAAAGAAAATGCACATCACATTGATCGTGAATTTTAATACATATATGTGTACTTACTATCTTTTAAACTTAATATGTATGTTAATTTACTTACTTATAAAAAATGATGATTAACAAATGAAAAATCGCAGACCAATAGAAGATTTTCGTTTTTACACCTCTATGCCTGAAAACATTTCCTAATGGCATTGAATCTAACATAGATGGCGTGTTTTTAAATTTTCAGATTATATTGTTAATTATGAGGACTACTAATACATTTTTTCATATTAATGCTTCATTGCCGTTTACAATTAATGCGCTACAAAATAATAAAACATAAAGACACCATCGGATTTTCTCTGTAAACAAATTGTAAGCTAAACCATAAGAATACAACAGTGAAAACCTTATATCTAAAGGGTTAGACTATGATTTTATACTTTAATTTACTGCGATAATTGCATACCTTTCTAAGAACGTTTGCTTTTGCCTGATTAAAAAAGCAATACTTTCTTTAATTCAAGACAAATCATCATCATCATATGAGGCACACGTCGCCCACTGCTGAACATAGGCAAGAGGAATGCATACGTAAAATGTCTGCTAAAAAAAATGTGTCCAAATACAGTAAGGTCATAACAATGGCCATAAAATAGTGATAAAGCGGCTTTAATCACTCCACTGTCGTAAACAGAGCTTTAAATGAGGATGCACTCCCATTATTCGAATCGCTTTCAATTTAGGTTAATGACATTTTTCACGCGATTACGAGACTCAGACAAAATTTGTAGGTAGCAAAGTTGACAGAAAATAGGAGATAGATAGCTTGCGATAATAGGAGGTGTGGTTGTAGTTTATGCACAGGAAAACACGGCTACAAATGTTGTACCAATTATTATTAAATACCCAAAGTATTCAAATATTAATTATGAACAGCGTTTGTCTGCCCACTTCTAGTCATAGGCCTTTCCCAACACCTTCCACAGTATGCGGTCTTCCTTTCGCATTCAACAACTTCCCGTCGTCCGCACTAAGTCCGGGCGGTGGGGCATTACGGGCCACATATTGTATTTTATACGATATGTATGCCGTAAACAAAAAATGTAATCATCTAATGGATATTTTTCTCTATTTCAGTCCCGAGTAGTAAGACTAGCTTAAAAATATGAATAAAAGGCAGAAGCTTTTTCTCTATTTAATAAAATAGATAATTTATAACCAGCTATAAATGTCATTCTTTACATCCAATTTGGGTTGCGAGTGTCAGCGGGATCCCTGTACGGCATTGAAATAAAAAAAGATAATTAGCATGAAAACTATGGTCCAGTAGCTTGATATCATTTAATAACATTTCTATCGAAGTTTTTGATAAGTGTAAAAAACCTGTTTTTTTTTCTAATTATATTATAGCCGTTCATAGAGTGACCATACCTTTATATAAGTCGTAAATATTGAAACGAATATCCAAGGCCACATCACTCCGAGAGAAACCTATCAGCGGGCACTCCCAAGTTTTATTGTTTACCCAATAGAAATTTGAAAGTGTGAGATGTGCGTCTCTAAATAATGGAATAAAAAAAACGAACATTTACTCATAAATATCAAGATAAGAGATTATACTGTTGACAAATTTTTAGGTTAGGTCCCAACATCTAACCTAAAAATGTGTCAAAATGACGACCCATGGTCAATGGTTCTTTTACTACAATGAAATAACTCGTTTCGTTTCATTTCAACATAAGATAAATAATTAAATCAGAATTTGTTTAATTTTGTAGCCAATAAAACGTTTTATGGATCGTAAATTTCGGGTCATTGTTTTAATGTCCATTAAAATTAAATCGTAACGGAAACGAATTAATTCCTTTAGATACAGTTCGGTTAGAATAATGGATATTAAAAAAAAAACAAGTGTCGCATAAATTTCCTGAGAATTTACTGAATGATAAAGTGAGTTTTAACAGTCTTCTCTGACTTTCTTTTTCTTTTAGGAGAAGAAACAAAACACAACATACCATAAACAAGTCATGTTTCTTTTTCTTGAGATACGGAACAACATAAAAAGGTATACAATATCTAGTACAAAAATGTACAGACATTGTTATGACAGTGTACAAAATTGTACAGCGTTTGAAGACACTAAATATTAATCATCTTAACCACAAATATTGTACACAACCTCCTTACTTGTGTAAAGTATACCGTAAATACTAGAATATATTAGTTTACAACGCAAATAAATTTGGACGACTACACTTACTTAACGAACGATTACTAGGGTTGTCAAATTTACTTTGTATCTTGAAATAAGGACTAAGATTTTGCTATGAACAGAACCGTCGTGGTCTTTGATGTCTTCTAAATGGCCTTCTTAATGCATAGATGCAAAAAAACTCTTTTTCGATTGTACAATGCTACCAATGTTTAGGTCACAAAAACTGCGGTATTTAAAAACCGAGTTGTAACTTAAATTAGTAACTGTTACAAAAAAAAAATTAAATAACCTAAAAAATAACAATGTCACAAACAACTAGATCAAATTAAAGCATCGTTATGTTACATAAATGTGTCATCCTTGTGCCCACCGGAGTATCGAAGGTCTGCAAACATATGAATTAGCACGTCTCGCGACGTGACCGCGTCTTTAGCCGCCCACAGCTGCGGGACCACTTACACCATTACGTGCTTATATCACACATTGTAAAAAAATCTTTCTGCTAGTTATGGATTTTTCAAGGGAAAATAATTATTAAATAGTCTAAAAAACTATTCTGCACGAATCTACGAAATTTTGAAACTACGAAGTTTTGTTTGTTTATTTTTTTTTATGGCGAGGCGATGCCGCCCTCTCGACATCCTGGCGCGGTTAGACCAGAGACAATTTTTTTTTCTTTATTTAAGATCTGTTACAATATTCTTACTATTATTTAAATTAATACATTGTTTAATAGTTTACTTTTGTTGTTAAATTATTTTGGATGTGATACCATAGTTATAGTCGTAGAAAAGAAAAATGTAAAGAAGATCGAGTAGTAAATAGGGCTCAAGAACAATCTATGTTACATGGTGTAGGTGAGAGGTGTGAAAGATTGTTTTATTTTGATACGTGACGTCACGACGGCAATTAACTGGTGCCGTGTGTTCGTTGCGGGGTGTCATCAGCATCGATTCTCGATTACGGAACCCGAGCAAACATTGGACGGAGCAGTGTACGATTACACGGCCAAGTGTGCGGCGAATTAATGAAAAATGCATTGTTTTGAAGCGTGTTATTTTTTTTTTCCTTATTCTTTTTTTTTCGATATTTTTCTATATGTCATACTTGGCTGTATACAATGATACTGGCAACTTACTCCTTTGATGCATTTAGTATTGATTTCAATTGATAAATTCATACAATAAATTGTTTATTGCACACATCATTCTCTTTTGTGAAAGTACATTAACCTTATTACAGTAAATATTAGAGATTTAGATAAAATTTGTTTGTTCCTAAATTAAAAAAAAAAAACATACCACGCTAGAGGATTAGTCTTGGGATTATCTCAATGTTATTTTATAACAACTAATTTCTTTGGTGTTCAAAAACAGAATTCTAATTAAACATGTACAACCACCGTTTTAACTTTTTGTTTTCCCCCTTGGGATTACAATCTCCGGTGTTAAAAAATCACTACATTTAATATAGAAACAATGTCCCAGTAAAAGGCGAGCTAATACAATTGGTAACAAACTACAAAGTTTTAAGCGTAAGGTAATCATTCTAATACAACTTGAGTACCTGGAAAGAAATTTTAACATACTATAGTCAAGCACTTCGTGCTGAGTAGCGTGATTGACTAAAACCTGGTGACCATTGACACGCTCCGAACACCTCCGTTGGAATAATATGAGCTGACGATATGAGAATTCTACTATATAATTGATGGAGGTTTTATGAAATAGTTTTTTTTTTTAGTTCATAAACTCGTGTGAGGCAATTTCTTTTTTTGTGTTTGTTCTTTGTTTTAAAAAAAATCGTCAATAACTTTAAATTAGATTGATGACATATCACACATCAACCACGCGGCGGCCGCCACGGTCCGTGTGGGTACTATCTTACCTTTATTATAAGTAATAAATAACCCATAATCCATTTATCAATATAATCTCGTTATAAATTGAACACATTTAAATTATTACCAACAGTTTACGATGGAATTCGATAAACATCTATAAAAAAATATGGATAATCCCATTATCATTGGTCCTGTCATACAAACAACATACAGAAATAGAATTAATTACGTCAATTAATGACGAAAGAAATAACATACGGGTTTTTAGAAAAAGTAAAATTTGAAAAAAAATATTTTCACTTGAAGAGGAGAGAGAAGAGAAGAGGACAGAAAGTGGGATGAGGAAAAGACTCTAAATATTTATCCGTCTACTAGTTAAAACTAAATAATTTGATTACTAGTGTTTTATTGTCTGATACTTTCCGGTGGAACCGCCCTGTTAACACGTTCGCTGCGACATCCATTAACGCGTACTTTCTCTCCCTGCGGTCCGAGGTGTTATCGACCCGCTCCGTGACTAGACTTTAGTGCGACACGCGGTCCATTAGACACCACATCCTATAACAGAGTTACGCCCTTCGCACCACAGAGAAGTAGACGTTTTACCTTGCCGCACCACAGGGAAGTTGCACTAGGGATGTTTTAGGCCTCGTTTAGCAGCGAACGTGTTAATTGCTGTGTAGCATGTTGATAGTATATTGAGCAGTATTTAAACAAACAGGATGTTGCCGTTTTATTATCACACAAAAATGTGCAGACAGTAAAACATGTTAATTTAAGAAGTGAACCATAAACGTTTATTTTCGTTCACCACAAAATTCGGTCAAATATTCCTCCACAATAGAGAAAAAAAAACACTTGGAGACATTCCAAGATGTATATTTCAATGTGTTAATCATAATAAAACCACTTAAACCAGTTAAAATAAAATGATACTTAATTAATTAATATTTATGAATTATTAAATTTGTATCGTATCTTGTACACTACTTGTAAATTAAATAATAAATTTAACAATTTTTTTTACTATACATAAAATATTTTTAATAAACACTATATTTATTGTGTTTTGCCAACCCTACTTGGAAATATAGATGAATGGATATGAGAAATTATAACAAACTTATTTTGACTTTACAAAAAAAAATCTATCGTCTGTTTGAACACTGGAACTTTCCAAAATAAGCGTCAACCTAATTTTACATTTCTGTTGAATTCGACTTCACGAAACGAGAAAAGGTTTCGTCAATATAGCGAGATGTCGGCCTCTGCTTGTCGCGAGCCTCCTTCGAAGTCATTGCCACCCTCATCCAGAATACTCTCACTTATTAGCTGTAGGTACTGAAAGCTCAGTAATATCGTATTGTCAATGCTATTTATGCATATAAAGTCAATTCTATTCTACTAATTGTTTGAACATATTAATTCAGCAATAATACTCAGTATGTATTGATTAATTAAGTGTTGATTAGTATTAGAAATTATAGCGCCGTCTGAAAGAATTCTACACTGAATAAACATTTCAGCGTTCAGTTTGGTTCAGTTCACAATTCGACGTCTTTGCTGACGGACGTGTCTAACAAACTTATCTGTGTATCTGTGTTCGATATTATACAATTACGACTTTTATGTGTTTCATAAATATTCATATGTTTAAAATATAAATTATTTATTTTTTTTCTTTGCTACGTATTAATTAATTTAGTGAATAATATTAACATAGTAAGAAATGTGACGTTAAAATGATTTTTAAATTAGAATATTAATTTTAATAATAAAATTGAGATTATGAAGTGTAATTTGAATATTGGGGAAGTGATAATAAATATTGATAATGTTCTCTAATTGGAGTGAACGTGTTTTGGTGACATCCATCATTTTATTAGGTAAGTAAAAATTTTTAGTTTAATTTTTTACAAGGCAACGATACGAGTCCTTGGCGTATCCTCCGCTCAAATTTAGGGCTGTTACTTTTTTATTTTTCATCTTTTTTTTTTTACGAAAAAAAAATCGTCATTGTTCTTTATTTAAAATAAATATATGTTTAAATAAATCACTCAAAGCAAAAAAAGAATCAAACATTAGAAGTTCAACAATTTTCTAATGTAACGGACAATCCTTCATTAATATTTAACTTATACTCGTATTAGCTTGTCGCGATAAAAACTACGGCGGGATAGAAACTTTCTAGTTTATGTGGTCCTTCAGACTATAGTCAACATCTCTGCCAAATTTCAACGAGACTCGTGAAGCAGTTCTGGAGATATGGAATAACAAACATGTGTCCATACAAACTTTCGCTTTTGTAATAATAGTAAGATGATTTTTTATTTGTATCACTCACTAAAGCCTTTTTACTAAGGTATGATTAACTATTATAGTCGAATAGCGGGATTCGAACTCAAGCACATAATCGGGAAATCAGTACCCTTGACCATTACACAATTGGCGTTTCTAAATATGTCATCATATTTCATAATAAGCGTGTCGAAATACTCTTTCTGTAAGACATAGTTTGTTTCTTTTTTGACAAAAATTGTTTTTTTAATTTGTGTGTCATTTGTACCAAGTAGATATTTTTTATGTCGGTATACAGTTTTAGATATGCCACCTCCATAGTTTAACATTCAAAGATCATTGTAGCTAAAAGTTAGAGTTTTATGGTTGTGAGTGAATAACACCGAGTCTGCAAACATTTGGCATTTGGCATCCTGCCATCGTAAGGTATCCATCACTTCATCTTATAATGTAGTAAATAAAGAAATTTATGCCAAACTAGCCAATGACGAGGACTGTGCTGGACGTTATCATTCCCCTTTCAGAATGTTTGTGTTTCTTTTCTCTACTTTTATTAATGCAACATAAAGTTTACCTGTTTAAAACTTATCTAAAGAAACGCCAATCACCTAATGGTTAAAGGGACGTCTGTCGTTCGTAGGTTCGAATTACACAATTCGACTATTCTCAACGGACGACATATATATCTTATATATCTTTGCATATAACGCAACAATTTTTTTTTTAAAATCTGGAAAATCTTATGGACTAATCTATTTGTTACATCTATTATCGAACTACAGACTTTTTTGGTAATCTCCATCGTCATATCAGCAACATGTCACACTGCTGTGCGTAGGCCTCCCTCAGATCGCCACGATGATCGCTCCTCAGTCGTCCCCATCCAGTCAATTAATTGTTAACAATCAATAGGTTCTTATAAAAGCGATAATATATTTTAGTTTAAAACTGAGAACTATAAAGTTCAGTGGACAGTTACAATGTTGCTTACAAACATAGGTTACATTTGTACACAGTTTAGATAAAACTGAATGTGGGTAGGAGACTTTCCATATATAGTCTAACACTTATAAATGTCGATTGAGTAATTTGCTCTTGAGTAGATGTTCATTCACTTAATTTGGTACTTTTATAATACACGTCTAGCTGTCCAGCAACTAAACAGTTATCTTGCCACTAAAGCACACAGTTATGACTTAAGGTCTTTTATGAAGAGAGTGTACATTGCCCTTAACGGCCTCGTATCTGGGATTCCTCCGCTGTTGTTGCCCATGGGCGTCGTATCAAATAGTTTTAAGCGATCTGCGACTCGTTTGCCCCTTTTCTTTTAAAAAAAATAATTACGGAGTTACAACTATCTATAAAACATTAACGAAATGTATAATCTGAAAATATGCTAACCCACTTCAGTAAGCTAGGCTTTTTATAATCGCACTTATTCTTCTAAATTTTAGAAAGTACGACTTACCCATATATTTCATAACACCAGTAGGTTTTTCTCAACAACATTATTTTTCTTAAAAAATCTCGATTCGAGCTTTTAACTCCTGTCGTTTCGAATAATCATTTCATCATCATCATCATCAGCCCTTGTCTGACATAGGCCTTCCCCAATGCCTTCCACAGTATGCGGTCCTCCGCCTTATGTATCCAAGGACTTCCTGCCATCCGAACTAAGTAGTCGGATAATATCATTTTTTAAGCTTATGATTTGATTCATACATTGAAGACTTATTCATATTTATGTTTTATCATCTCTGTCTACTCATATCCTACAAAGGCGAAATTATTTTGATGTATGCTTTAATTTCAATCGGTAAACGTCCACTCTACATAATTTAAACAAGCTAATACATTATTTCAACACCCTGTGTTTACTACGGTATCTTCATTTGTTTACGCCTGCTCTAGGCGTCGATTTGATGGATTACTTCATGTAGATATTAAAACAAGAGCATATAGAACAGGCATATTGTTATATTTGATGTTTTTTTTTTTAACAAAATCGAAGAGGTAAGTATGTTTTTATTTATAAAATGTGTATAAAATCCCAAAATCATTTTAGTGACAGTGTTTTGAGGTATGAAAAAAACTATTGTCATTTTGTAATTTAATGAAAATAACTAAACCATTTCTTTTTTGTTTACTATCACGATTTTTATGTAGATACTAAATACTTAATCTAAAACGTCCTATTTCTAATTTTCAGTGTGTCATTCTATTGTGACAAGTGTCGCCGAGGTCATAGTGTCACTAGCTAACACGTGTCACTTGACACGGACGGGCGCGGGGCGCGGGTCACCTAATTGAAAGCCACATTTGTCATAAACGACTTCTTCGAATGGGATGGTCTCATGAATTGACAATTGACATACAAACTGCTTCGATAAGCTCCATATTGTTTGATTAATCCGAAGCAATATTGTAATCTTTACATTATGTTACGTTCTCACAATAAAAGTAATTTAGTAACTGTTAATAATCCGTAGACTTAATGCGGATATTGTTGAAGGCACTAGGGAAGGCATATGACCAGGTGTATAGACTGTTGATGAGAGATGGTTTAAACTTTTGGCAAAGAGTTTTAGATTTAGGTTGGTTAGTAAATTTTGTAATCTCTGGTTTGTATTAAGCTCTATTATGGAAACTTTATTTCCTTTAGGGACTATATTCGGTCTTAAAAGCGTAGATTTATGAGTGAATATACCAACATATTGCACTGATATATTTTTCTTTTTTTCTTAAAACCTACGTCGCGCAGCAAAGGCTAATATAAAAAGGAAGTCTAAGACAATTCTTATAAATTTTGACTAACATGATAATGCCAAAATAAAAAGCCTAAATAGTTTTTAATGTCGGACACAGTTGTTATCGCGCGGCATAACTTTGTACCGGCGTTATCATTGACTTATAGATGTTCTAATCCGTCAGTCACGGAATGTCAAGCGAAAATTTATTGTTTAAATACACCGAAGAATATCTGAAGTGCGCTGTACATCGGAAAGTTAAAACATGCAAAAGTAGATAAAATACTGCTACAGAGAAAAATCACCATCCATTGTCTTGTCTCATATTAATGAAATGTGACACGATTTGGTGTGACACTGCGATGCGGTCGATTCCAAACGCACGACTGATTATTCAACCTTGATTGTTCCAAACGTTTAACAGTGGTAGTCTCCAACAGCTTGTCGCTACCGCACGGCGTCTTCGACCTGTGCAATACGATAGGACAAAAGACGCAGACATGGTAAATTGGATTAACTTTAAATTTTGCGTTTATCTTCTATGTGCCATTTGAATTACTCAAGTCACTTTCACAAGTATAAATACAAATAAAAGTATAATTACACATAAATAACCCCATAATTCTCTAAGCGAATTAATCATAAAAATAACTTTTATGTCGATAAATGGTGAGGTTAATTAAATTATCTAATCAAAGCACTTGAAATGGAATGTAAAATTGTTTACACGGGTAAACCTGTTGTTTCGTCATAGCAAGGATTAGTGATCATTATCTACAATTTAATTAAATCACTGACAAGCTTCTGACCGACATGTCAATAGCCCGGGAATAAAGACATGAGTTATATTCAACCACCATCAGCCCTTATCTACCCACGGTTGAACATAGGCCTGCCCCAATTGCACAGTATCTCTGCGCTTTCCGCATTGTTTTGTAATAACGAACTTTGTTCTTTTTTGTGCATATTAACGAGATGAAATTACAACTATTAGTTCTTAACCGCTTTCTACAAATTTTAACGTTAGCAATAAAAAAAAAACTAGTTCGGAAGCACCAGTTTTATTTCAGACGTTGAAAAAGGCTAGCATAGAAATGACTGCTATATTTCAATTAAAATGATAGTTAATTGTGTCAATTGTAATATCATAAATAATAATTTTAGTATTTTACAAATACTGAAATCATTATCATCGTCTTTTATATACAAAAAGGGTCGGCACTGTATGCACTACTATCATACATCTCTATCAATTCTCATATGAACTCACACTTTTCTTACGTGCAACCTCTTTCACACAATCCATCTACACCCTCGGTCTTCATCTACCTTTAAAGCCACATTCAATCTCAAAAAGGTAACAAAAGTCACTGCAGTGTCCACACAATTTAGTACTTCACGTGATCGTATAATGAGATCCCTTCCCAATAAAGTGTGCGCGACTGTACACAGCGGACACGATTGATGTTTTTGTCCAGTACACAGTTTTATTTCAGTCCGAACACATAAAGCTAAATGTTTTACTGTCCGACGCACTTTTATTTGATAGCTGGATACGTTTTATTTCTTAATATAGTGTGATGGTTGACTAGACATCGTCAATAGTACTGTTTTAATCAAATAAAAGTAACACATAGTACAGATAACCTAAAATGATGTTTTTAGACTTTGCAAATAATTCGTAGCAAATTGATATGCTTTCTCCCTTTCACTTATCTCTTAACGTAATTATTTCTAACGCTGTCGCTGTAACTACGTTGTTATTAAAACTTTACAATGCACTTTAAATTACAAACATGCAGTTACTTGACACTGTTAAAGAATTCTAATAACTGATGATCCTAATTGCGTTTGCGCAGTCAAGAATGCATACAAGAATATACTATTGCGCAACTGTCAAGTTTACATTATCATTTCCGAACGCAATTAAATAAAAAAGGAAAACGGAAATAATAAAATCTATTTATGTATTTAAAAAAAAATCGGTGATTCAAAATGAGATAGCAAATCAGTAAGCCACGTGTTTATCGTAAAAAAACATTCGGTATCAAAAACTTAAACATGCAATCACGCACGCAGCGTGACGTAGCTGTCGGGAGTACGTGAAATATTATTTTTAAACGAGGCTGTAAATCTATGAGATAAGTTATAAAAAGGCGCGAGGCGCCGCTGCGAGCCCCGTCACCGCTCTCTCATTATCAGATAGCTCTGGCTTGTATTGTTATACAATGAGGCAATGTCAAGTGTATTGTACCTACTAAATACAATACTGGGCAACGCAACACGTTTCAGGAGTCGCCCTAACCGCCAACACACGCTAAAGACTGGCATCGATGTTGAGGCTGACAATGCATCTGGTCTTGGCGATGGTGACCAATTTTTATTAAGAACCCTACTGCCCGTTTGCCTTCTATTCATTAAAAAATATATCGATGTCTTCGAGTCAGACTAGGTGGTGTAAAATATCAATAATTCATCAGTGTCCGCTATGCCTTAATGATGGCATCGTAGTCTTGTTCGTGGATTCTCAAATAATCCAGGTTCGATGTACCTCTGATAGTAACTCATACCGTTTTCTAATTTTTCTTCATTGCCATTATAATTTAACATCATCGTTGGTCGGATTGACTTTTATTAAAAGTCGCGTTAAACTCCGTGTACTCTACTTTGTCTATGGAAAAATAGATATCAATGAGAGCTAACAATGCGAGCTTAGTTATGACATTTTCAAAAAATATTGTAATTTAGTGACTAACAATGAATTAACAAAACAACTTGGTAATACTAAGTTCTTACAAAACTTTATATTTGTATGAAATGATTAATAATTCATCAATCACAACGATCGATATATGAACAGTAATTATATAAGCAAATAAAAGCTACAAATTCTCCATAAACGTGCAAAGTACAGTCAACGCCAAAGTTGCGATCATTTCGTGATATTTAAATTATGAGATACGACGGACATAAATAGATGTTGTTTAAATTAAATAAACATGTGAAAAACTAGTTTGCGATTTGAGAAAAAAAAAACTGGTAGCCAGTTATTTCAACTAACAATACTTAACAAAAAAAACTATTGTTTCAATTTGCGATGAACATACAGCTAATTTTTAAATTAATTTGTTTGCACGTCCTCGTCAGACATTGTCCACTGCTGGGCATAGGCCTTATCAAATACCTACCACAGTGTGCGTTCCTTCTGCAATCATTTTTGTTCTCTCGATTACCTTAACAAGAGGTTCTAAGTTTACTATTCTAATCTTTAACTAGCCTTACTTACAGCAACATTCCTCAATCATGATGCACTATTATCGATTATTCATGTTTTCGTATCATAAAACACGTTTACATAGACATATTTAATTTATATTTGTATTAGATATTACATTATATATTTATTTACAAAACAATGTTTCCTTCATTGAATACGATCTTGTGACGGGTCATTATAGTCTAATGTACTCATATATATGTCTAATTATAATATATATATCTAAGCAATAGAAATCTTTATTAGCGTGTTTTCAATGCGTTTGTAAAAGTTACTGGATAGATTTTCATAAAACTTTCTGAAAATTGAAATGTTATTTGTGGTAAAATACTTCTTGTTATCTTACAAAATACCTACTAAATACAATTATAATTAGCTGCTAATTAACATCCATCCATTCAAACTATCGCATTTATAACATTAGTGACACATGTATGTATCTTGTATTTTGGTGAGCTCTTCCCTAATACATCTCAATGACGACAGCCTTTCTTAATTAAGTGAAGCCTTGTGAACCCAATTTGTTGTCTCAAGGTCCATTCAACTAACTTTAATTATTTCTTATCGTTCAACTGATATTGAAAGGCATTTATTAATCTAACATTAAGGTAAATTATGTTACATTTTAGTTTTATACTGAACAAATCTCAGTCGACGTATTGAAAACCAACATATACTCGTAGTAATGTCGATGTCACGGATGCCGATCGCTAAATAATAAAGTAAATATCAGAGTTGTGTGACTTTATTACAATATACAAAACATGTACGGTGAGCGACGCAGCAACGTACTAAATGATACAGACAAGACGAGCACTGTATACTCATAGTTTAATAAAATATAGAGATAGACTTAAGTGATGAAGTTAGCAGTTAAACGATTTTGAAAAGGAGTAAGTTCTCAATCCGATTTCGACTACGATACAAGAAGTATTGAATAAAACAGTAACAATATAAGTAAACAAACATAACTATAAAAAAGTATTTTTAACTGACTTCAAAGAATTCATTTCATTAAAGAGAGTGCACGTGTAGCGTTCAGACATTCAACAAGTTAACGTAAACTCAATTAACAGAATGACAACATGTCTCGTCTCTCGTGGAGAATTTCCTACAACATTTCCACAACACGACAACACGTCCATTTGTTGTACAAACTTCACAAACCTTGACAATCAAAATTAAATGTTGCAACAATGTTACAACGAGAATATACGATTTATTTAAATATCTAATATTGTTAAAATAAATATTATTGTGGAATCATATAACTTATACGTCTTTACAAATAACATGACATCCCAAGGTCCTGTGTCAGCGCCCCCGCTTCCCTTTACGTTACACCTAACATTGTGTTCAGCGCGGCGACGCGTACGACATTTCGAGCCGCCAAGATATTTGACAACATCAATACGTAAATATTTTTTACGAATAACACATATTAGAGAAATATTTCTTTCCAGCTGGGAATGACCTGTTACTATTTCACATACTGGGTATACTGGAACGCAGATTGTATGCGTAATATTAGCATAATATTAATATCAATCATCATCAGCTCACTATACGTCCCCACCGAGGGGCTCAGAGCCTACCCTATTATTAAGGGTGACTAGGCCATAGTCAACCACGCTGGCCCGGTGAGTGTTGGTTGACTTCACACATGTCTTTGAATTTCTTCGACGATATGTGTAGGTTGCATCCCGATGTTTTCCTTCATCGTAAGAACGTCGGATAATGTACATATGCAATTCAAAAATTGAAATACACATTGGTACATGGCGGGGATCGAACCTGGACAATGTCAGGTACGGTCCGGTCGGGTCAAGCACTTGACAACTGCGCCACCGACGCTCTTCTTGTTAAAAATGTTGTTGATTGTCATTATTTAATTTTAAATCCGTTACTGAGGTAGTCGGTAGTTTCACCAGTTATGTTTCGCCGAGCTTATTGTTAATTAAACGATAAATTTGCAGTTAATAATTTAATTGGCACCTGGGATTCAAGTCGGCAGTTTGCAGTGTGAAACTTGAGTCTGTTAAACCAACTCGATTTAAATTATATTCTACAGTTTGTATAATTTATTCAATCTAAAAGAATTTACTATGCAATATATCCGGCTCTAGGACTCGCAAAGTTTCCTTCACGGATAATACACTCAGTAAATGACACACACTTGTTTCGGTGCCGGCTTTTTGTAGTTATAAAGCGACGTTTTAAAAACTAAACCGAGAAAGTTTATTTTTCGCTTTGATGCTAAAGTCCTTTTGTTGTTTGTGTTTATTCCTTTGTAGTTGCTATCTCTTCTTTTTACCTCGATATTGTTATTATGTTTAATGTTTTATTAACATTTTGCCCGTAATTTGTTTTTTAACTACACATGAGTGACGTCATCAAGTATCCTTTGGGCCGTACTACATTACGTATTAATTGGATCTAAAAACTTGTCATAATTTTAGATTAATTGTGTCATAGATTTGCTTGTGGATGATTCCGTCAATGATCCAGCCATTACACAGCCACAAATACGGAATCTAATGTCTAACATGTTAGCCAACGTTAAGTAGCTCTGTTTTGCATATTTATACACCCGTATATTGCAACAACGTACCCGTGTGGTAACACCCTAACACACAACAGTGAGTGTACTTACGCAATAATAATTTAAAAACATTTTAATATTTAGAAGCATATGCAGCAAAGGTTCATTTCAATTATCTATAGATAGCCGGATAACAAAAATAGCTACAAAACAAATCAATAATGAATTTCCCGACCCACTTGAGTGTTTAGAGAGTTCTCGAACCATTGCAGTCGGTCGTGAATTATGGAATCAGAGACAAAACTGATTTACTAACATCCGCCCTGATTTGTGCTTC
>JAODUI010000005.1:737997-766615 GCA_027563995.1 Papilio gigon | reverse complement strand
GATGGGCTCGAAACTAGTCGGTACTGACACCGATTTACACGTGAGTTAAGCCGTTTTATAAGTAGTATAGTGAAATGACTCACGAAAGTTTTAATAGTTTTAATATACAATAAAAACTGATTTTTCGTATATTTGTTATTCACTTCAACGAAATACCAAAAAAAAATTATAAAACTATCTCTTACTTTTCAAAATAAATCAATTTTTAGATACAGATGGTTACTTCTTTCAATGTATACTCTTTCATCAGTTTATCTATGGATTTAAAAAAAATCGTATCATGCGACTGGAGGACTACCGTAATCTACGGTATCTATTTACCAAATGCAAACTTTTCTAATGACGAATAACCTTATAAGTATCAACTAAAACTATAACAAAGTAAGCTCTAATAATAGGGTAGGATCTGAGCCCCTCAGTGTTCTAATAGTGAGCTGATGATTATGATGAATTATCTTATAATTCACAAATAGGGAAACTCCAACCTGTGATCGGATGGATGGTCGGAAACACAACTGATTACTCAATCAAAGTATGTATTATGTATAGTACAAAATTGTATTGAAGTTCCTAACTAGGACTCATTAATAAATCTATTCATTTCACTCGACACCAAGTTTCGATGTCGCATTTATGTCCTACTTTCTGACATATTTCGATCGTCGATAAATGTCTCGTCACACAGTATAATGACTTTTATAACATACTGACCCATAAAATATAAATAGTTTAAATTGATTTTTAACACACTATTAACTTATTACTAGCATAAAGTATTTGTTTTTAATATCTACTGAAACTTGAGATATCAGCGCCTACAATTTTTTAAAAGCAAAAATTATTTACGTATTTCAACTTCAGATAACAGCTCCTACAATTTATTGAGAGCAAAATTGTATTATAATATTTTGATTGTGTACAAAATTATACATATGTTTTTTTGTATTGAAACCCAAATAACGAAGTTTAATAAGAAAACTGTTAGTATTTGAAAGAAATAAAGTACGTGTTTTCGAATAGTTTACTATTGCTTAAATAATTGTAGTAAAATTAACTTTGACTAATTAAAATTCGAATAAAATAAAATCTATTTTTTTTTCTTTTAATGTAATTGTAAAAAAAAATAATCTTACCATGAATTATTCAATCGAATGATTGGATTATTGTTCATAACAAAACAACTGTGAATAAAATAAAACGATACTGTACTGTCTACGAGAGGGCGGGCGCCGCGCTACGCCTCGGAAACACAACTGCATTATATTTCCGTAGAATTCCGTAGCGGTGTAGACATTATTACCAATTTCAATAACAGAAGGGAAGTATGAATTTTATTAAAATTTAAAATATAAAGTTAGTGTTTAATAAAAGATTGTTAAAATTTAAATATAAGTTATGTCTAGTTAAAAATATATTAAAAACTAACAAAGAAAATCTCATAATTTTGGCGATCGTAGAACAGCCGCAAAACCGTGAATCGAAGCAAACACCAACTTGATTTTTTTTTCGTTTATTCACAGAAAAAGGTTTATTAGGTATAAAGATGTAAATTCATAATTAATATGTAGAAAACATAGTTACGTTTTCACATATCAAATTGCTACAAGCTTTCACTTGTTTTAATTTTGAGTTCATATTTGCAAAAAAGTTTGAATACATAATCTAATACAATACAAAACAAGCTTTATATCAATTAATATAAGCCTGACATTTAAATATAATACTAATGATAGAACTGACGTTACAAGCCCTTTTCTGCAATTTTTTTTATAAGAGAAAGCGGCAAACGAGTGGGATCACACGGGTGATCGTCGACGCCCGGACAATATCTCATATCATAATATATCATCATAATCATAATCTGCAATATTAGAAGAACCACAGGCGTTGCTGGTTCTGAGAGAGGGGTACGATCGCTTCTTGAAGGACCCTAAGTCATATTGGTTTGGAAATATCGCCGATGACAGACCATTCCACAACGCGATATTGCGCTTCAAATGTTTTGTTGCTACATCACTAACTCTAAAGCTATCAGTTTGTCAAGTGTTTTTTTAGAATACAGTTTGGTACACAATGTCCTGTCCACAAACAGATGGACAGGCCGCGAACGCGCTTTAGTTCCAATCCCACACATACTGAAGAGCCCCCGATGGACTCGAAACTAGTCGGTACCGACACCGATTTACACGTGACTTAAGCCGTTTTTTATAAGTAGTATATATAATGTCCTTTCTAGTAATATATCATCACCATCATCATCAGCAGCCTTTGTCTGCCCACTGTTGGACATAGGCCTTTCCCAATGCCTTCCACAGTATGCGGTCCTCCGCCTTCCGTAATATATGTATATGTTAAATATCTAAACGCAACCCAAGGTTCCATTTTAATATATGTACCGATAGTTCGAGTGGTTGGTTGAAGTGTTTGATAAATATTGTTATATCGTATACTTCACACCAGTAATTGGTATCAACATATGTGCAAATATATGTATTATATGTTAAGCAGGAAAATAGAAAATCTGTCGAGGAACTGTTTCAATCTACCTTATTACGTCACCATCTTTACATAACGAAATATTTTTTTCCATAATTATATGAAGTGTTTTATAATCTTGATCACGTTATAAATTATAGGTGTGAGACGCATGCAGGTTTACTATCGGATTAACTCGTGTAATTCAAATGTTATTACAAACTAAAAAATATATGAAAAGATAACCACGTCACCGTTGAGCCTCCATACCGAGTCATTATCATTATTTGATCAAAATTTCAAGAACGCATTTAAATAGATTATAATATAGAAATATTATTAAGCAGTTCAAGAACACGATGTAATTGGGTTGCTAATAATGAAAATCTAATTTTTTTTATTGTTTACTGTCAAAAAGTCAGCGTTTAATTAGAGTAATCGAAACGTTTGAACGGATTGTGACGGGATGTTTACTAGAAGGTGTTGTAAGCGTGAGTTTTAGGCTGTTTAATACTATGCTGACAAACGTAGGCAACATCTAGTAAAATGTATACAGAAGAATCGTTATTTCCCACTATTCCCGTGTTCGCGACACAAGACGTAGATCGATAGTCTTTGTTGTAGCAACGGATACTGATCGGTTGCTTGGCAACTGAGATTGGGCAAAACAATCGAATCACAAACCCGTACTAAAAATATATATTTAAGAAACATAGAAATATATCGATTTTTAATTTTAAAAATGTCCGCTCTACAATGCCAATAATATTTCAATAGGACTTGTAACAATTCACGTCTAACACAGCGACCCCAACAATAACAGCCAGTAACCAATAGGAATAGACAGGTTAAAAGAGTTCCATATGGATGATAGATTCCATACGGCAATGAAGTCACGGAAGGAAAAGGAAGGAAGTAAGACGAAAAACAGGATAGTTCCCATCTCTTTGCGTCCCCTGCCCTCCAAATTCACTTATCCTTTCCAACCCCTTCTTATGATAAAATGGTAGACCTAAGATTTAGCCTTCTACGACAAAATAAACCTAGAACTATCTACATTAGATAAAGTAATTTATTGTTACCTTTTTAAAATCTACTTTAATGTAATATTACTCGTAAATATAATAAAATACTAACATATTTACAATACGCATTTTTTTCATTTTGACAACACGTGACATTTGTGACCGATCGACTGACAATAATTGACATAGATAATATAGTCTATAATTATGAATATCGTCATCGTCATGACCTCTATAGATATGGACAGGTGTCTATACGGAAACAAAAGCTTTCGTTTTATTCCGTCTTTAAAAAATTGCTTGTTGATGTTACTGACAGTTGTCTTTTATTAGTTCGTATCGTCACCACCGCAACCATCAGCGCCAAAATGGCAAAAACAAAACGGCACAGAATACCACGACTTATAGCCTGATCAGTAAGCGCAACCAACCTTTTTGTAAAATAATTCTATGATGTTTTTTTTTATTATCTTATAAACAAATTCAAAAAAGGATGACGTTCTAAATTCGTCTCTTATTTTTTTTATTTGTTTAAGAACGACCTTTAATAGCCGCCATAGGGAGGTTTACATTAGGCATAAAATAAATTACTACTCAGATTGAAAAAAAAAGATGTTTATTGCTTAAATTATAATTAATCAATAATCTCCAAAGTTATTGTTAGTTAAAATGTTTTTCAAACATTTCTTGATCGTCATTTTTGTAAAATCCGTGTTTTCTTAATACAAAGTAACAAGTGATTTGTACCAAGGCGTTGGTTTCTTCTTGTAATATTCCGAGTTCGGTATCGGTGGAGTTTCATCGTAATCTGGTTCTTTGAACATATCGACATAAGCTTTCTGAATTCCATACAAAAAGAAGGCAACATACGGGAAAAATTCCATCATAAACATTGAGAACCTGTAATACCAGTTTAATACGACGCGTCCGATACTTGTGGAGTAGACAGACATTATGAAAGTTAGCATTGCTAATTTGAATTTGGAATTGAAAGAAAGTTTCTTATATTCGGGTGCTGTGTCCAGGCTGTCGTAGTCTTTGATGTAGAGCTGGCGAGGTGCGTTGTCAGGGAGGCCATCGATGCTACATTTCTGTATGAGTGTTGTCACATCTACACCTGAAAAAAAATTATCGTAATTTTTCATCGTATTGTCGGCACAGTATGCACTCTTCTATACATCTGCCGGCCGTCATATCTGAACTCACACACTTCCTACGCATAATCTCTTTCACACAATCAATGCACACCTTTGTTCTTCCTCTACCTTTATAGTCATATTCAATAACACACCTTCTTGTTTTTGTGCCCATCTCTTTGAACATGTCCATACCACGTTAACTTTTGTTTCTCAATTTATCTATTACTGGCACTACTTTCGAATTTCGTCTAATATACTTTTTTTTTTTTTTATCCTTTCTCGTCACACCAAACAGTTTAGCATACACATCTCAGCTACATGCAATCTCCTTTCATTCGAAACTTTGCTTGTCGAACACTCATCATCATTAACTCACTATACGTCCCCACCGAGGGGCTTACAGACTACCCTATTATTAGGGGGGACTAGGCCATAGTCAACCACGCTGGCCCAGTACGTGTTGGTTGACTTGACAGATATCTTTGAATTTCTTCGCCGATATATAGTTGCATCACGATGTTTTCCTTCACCGTAAGAGCGTCGGATAATGTACATATGCAATTCGAAAATGGTAAAACACATTGGTACATGGCGGGGATCGAACATGGACAATGTCGAGTACGGTCCGGTCCGGTCAAGCGCTTAACAACTGCGCCACCGAGACTCTTTTTCTCATTAATATCAATAAGCAAGCGTATCTCCCTTTCAAAGTTCGCAACGCATCTGTGGTTCTAGTATTGGGGATGCCCATGGACGTCGAAGATTATCCTTGTGATCCCGCTACTCGTTTGCCCCCTTTTCTTATAAATAAAAAAAAAATAGTAAAGGAGAAGAAACTATACAAAATGGTTTATGAGACGTCGACCATTCATCACAAAAATGTATGAGTTAAATAAAGGTTTTGATCGCATTTTTGTACAGTCATTAATCATATGATCAGCCAATAAAAACATTGCGAAAATACTTGCTTTTGACTTTGAAAATAGCTGCATCCTACCCGATAGTCATATAAGAGATACACTGCCGAGAGTAACGCAGCGACTCGTGGGTCTTGGCCTCCGACAATACGTCTGTAGCTAACTCGATCCCGCGCCAGACACAGTCCTGGACTTGCAGAAATAAGCTATAAATATGTTCATCACAATTATGAGGTCAATGAACTTTTACCGTGATATTTATAATATCGGAAACATATTTCTGATATCATTTCCGACCTTAATTGCTATAAAGTTTATCATTCATATTTTTATATTGACGAATCGATTCGTTTTTTATATCGTATATGGAACTATCTCTTTAAAACACACATTTTTCTCAATAACTTCCTTACAAGAAATAAAATTAACAACGTCTTATGGTCTTAACAACGTAAGAAATTGCTAACATATTGATGGTAAGTTGAAATAAGTAGATCTCAGTACTTAGTTCGAGCAGCACAGGAACAGCTATTGTACTTATAAATGCATTGTATTCTGCTTGTAACCATGGCCCTGGCGGGCAACAGTCAGCAGTTTATCTAAAAGAAATATGGCCTCCGCAGTCTTGCGAGCGGACAATCTATCAAACACGCCGTCGCCTTATCACCCTGATATTCGATGTCTCACTGATAACAATTTTAATTGACATAACGGCTGACGAACACCAATCTTTACGTCGTAACGAGCAAATTAATTTTTTGCTCGCAAAATTATAAATTGTTACAATAATTTGCTTACTCACGCCGCGTAAAGTACGGCGACTGTTTCAAATGTTTGTACATTATCGTCTTCTTTTCCTTAATGACATTGCCCCTTTTCCGTGTTCAATAATTTCCCGCCAATTTTATGACATTATTGGTTAATTATACGAACACCAATTTTTTTCTCATGTTTTTAAGTATTAATATTTCTACATAGTTGTTTATCAGACAACAAATTTAAATGCGTTATTTCCATGCTTATCATAAGGTTTACTTTTACGAATTTACGGAGCAGGTACAAGCTGAATATATCAAAGAACATTTGTTTATACGTCTACGAATTTACTGAACCACATTAAATTACTAACAGGGCGTACGTCATTTGTTACAAATCTGTTTGTTTCATTAATTCCTTTGTTTCCATTGTGTTGTTACTTTTTACCTTTTTGAAAGGAGGTTTATAAACATTAAACTCATTGCATGTAATCACGGTCTGGTTTTCAATTGTTTTGATAATCGCAATCAACACCATATTACGTTAGTTTAACTATTGTAGATCTGTCACTGGAGTAAAATTTATAAATGCAATTATAATCGTATTGGTGAGTATTTATGTTGTAAATTCCCAAGAAGCCAACATCACATAATGTTGTGTAATGTAACGCACGCGGCCGGCAACAGGGGCTATCGAACTATATCACCTGATAACAATCCAATCGAGTACAATTATCAATGTGGATTACCACACGGATTCCTAATAAGGAGTTTCCAAATAATTTCAAGGTTATGACAATTGTACTAAGACAATGTTCACTAACTAATCTAATTTTAGATCTATTATCTAATTAATGCGTGAAAAAGTCTAATTTGGTCTTCGTTCTGATTATAAGTGACAAATTTACGTCTCTTCTTCCATTTATAAACTAGTTATACTCATGGTGTATACACCTACAAAGCTATCTGACCTGGGTGGACATCAAATTAAATTATGACAGCTCACTAGCGCCCTCATATCAATGCAAAAGTCGCAAGATCCTCATCGCAGTAATGCTTTTGCTAATATATCATGTCGTATTCTATGGCCAAGTATGTTTGATATATTTTTGGTTTGAAACTTCGAAAAAGTACATATTTTTGACAGTGCTAAACGCGATAGCAGCGCCACCTTCACCGGCTTGTCGCACTAAAATATTTAAATAAATGGCAATTAATGGTGTTAATGATATTAAACATGTTTTCTTTAATTTAACTATTCAGAAACACATATAGGTGTTAAGTGATAAAAAAGGAAAAGGGCAAAACCAAGAGTGCATGCTCATTAATCATTTTGCAAACTGTAATAGTGTCCGTGCGTCAGTGTTACCATTCCAACACAATGTGGGTGTCTTCAAGAGGAGAGTAATGCGCGATTATAAAGTTAAAACACTCTAAATCAACTACGCAACCACTTCTCATGAGATAAGATGATAGCGAAATACCTGCATTATATTGTTCATTAAATTTCTTTATTGCTTATAATAAAAAAAATATGAAAAATAAAACCGATTCAAACAACACATTTTTAAAAAATGAACCCCAAATGTAATTAAATAATATCAACATTAATCTCGAAATGACGTCCATATTTTACAATTACGACTATTTCGGAGTTGTCAGCGGAGGGGAATTAATTTTACACGAGACGGAGGCAAAGGAGCTGCGGGATTACAAGTGTGATCATCGACGCATGGACTCCTGCAATACCAGAGGAACCACAGATGCCTTAATGTCTATTATAATCAGATGTCTTAATGTATCTATAACCTACCAATTGGCATAGCCGGTTACTCATATTATAGACCCAGCTACGTTTAATGGTCTTCCAAACACTTAAATTCTTGGATGTTATGTTATAGTTGTCCGTAGATGTTGCTACTTAGAATTCTATCTCTTATTATTTCAGTTCCTTGATTGAATCAAAATAACTACCGATTAATTGGAGAGCAGTCGGTCACGACATGAAGTTCGCAATCACTTTGACTATAGCCGTGTATTTAATTGCTGTCGTACTTGTGAAGCGAGCAATCAACTATGCTTCGGCTAACTCTAAATATTGTTTGCGTCAGTTCAGTACATTAAAGTTTTGTTTGATAAAAGTAGTTTTACTTATTACTTATTTCCCAGTTCTTATAAAAAAAAGTACGTTTCAATTTTCATGTTTATTTAGTTTAAACGTCACAGTGTAATTTCCGCCACGTCAAAATATTAACAAACAACATTTCCTTTACTTTGATGTTTGTAACGTTAACGGCGTTGTAAACTTCAACTGGGATACCATTTCGTGATTGTTCAATATTAAAGTAAACAAACTTTTACAGTACTGTACAGCAGTCTGTACAGAGGACGGAAACACAACAGATTAGAAACGTAATTGTTCAACTTTAAAAATATATAGAACAAAAACGATTAGCAGGTCTGTGTTCGATGATTTATGTTTATGTGTGTGTTTAAATGCGTACGCATGTGTTACTAATGAAATAGACACATAAATCAGTTACAAAGGGCTGCATCTGCACATTTCGTTGATCTTTATGCCACTCTAAATGACGTGCGTGCGGTCACTTGACGCCGCGTTGCGAAACAGTCGAGAGCGGTCAATGCCGAGCCGTATTTACATTGCGATGCTCCATTTTCAAAGCTCAATAATTAGCACATTTCAAAGAAACAACTGCAACAGTTAATTCTTCGAAATTTGAAGATTATCTTTGCACAATCTTCACAATCACACAAATCACAGTCTAGGTTAAACCAAATTACACAAGAGTAGCTGATTAGTAAATCTCGATTTACTCATATAGCCTTTGTAATGTTTCAGTGGGGAGACCGGCGCACGGCGATGTCGTGAGCGGCGTATCCGTGGTCCTGGTCCAGACAAATATCACGAAGTTGACCGCGCGGGTCATCCACGCGGCTGGCTACCACTTGCATCACGTGGAACATCTGTATGTATGGAACACGGACGACAGTTTTACCTTTGTCTGGATTTCTTTAACGCAATGTTATTTGCAGATCGATTATGCACGCTCCTAACTTGGAACACATCGTGGTTGAAGATCTGAGCAAGATGCCTAATCTTAAGTCATTGTGAGTATTCTATTGATCAGTAACAGCGACTGAACTGTAACATTTGTTCATTCATAGCCCTCATGTTCGTTCTTGAATAAAAGAAATATGTTGAATGTATTTAGAAATCCAATATATATATAAATTAATTGCTATTCGATAGTCTCGCTAAAACTCGGGAACGGCTGAACGGATTTATCTTATCTTGATCTTGGAATATTCGTGGAGGTCTAGGGAAGGTTTAAATGATGAGAAAGATTAGAAAAACTCCGGTGAAAGCCTTAAAAATAGCCCTTTTCCATTTCCCATACAGACGTTTTTTTTTCGAGGAATAAATGTTTTTTTTGTATTTCCTAATGAATTCAAAAATCTGTTTATTTATTGCCTTTAAGGAGAAACAGGGTTCGCGGGGTCAGCTAGTCTTTATATAAAGTTAAGAATGCGTCATCCGTTCCTTAGCAACCCCGCCAGATATCGTAAACATTTTTATCTCAAACGTTTTCGTATCTTGTAAAAGACTTTAATTCTTTTATCGTATCATTTGTTCAAGATTTAATTTTTTTAATATTTGAACCAGCTCTAATACTAGCTTGAAGGGATTCTAACATTTCGCTTCACACTTCGATTAAATACTTAGGTGACTAATTAGATGTCTTTCGAATTCGAATTCTATCCCGGGTAGTTTTGTTTTTATTAGCAATCGAGTAGTGTTGTAATTACGAGATACCTGTAACGTATAAGAATTTACTTTGCAGCTTCATAACGCAGGCGCCGCGGCTGCACCGCGTGCCCACGCTGCCTTCACTGCCAGAACTGCGCACTTTGTACGTATGTATGTTTGAATCTGAGTATTAAATGGTAAACACACATTACTAAAGCAGGACACACACGTTGGATGAAAGAGTTTTGGTATCGTATGCACATATCAGGCAAATCATAATGTGTGTGATATAACTGTCAATTATGTCAACTATGATACAATATGACTGAGTATAGTGGTTAAGGAATGAAAGTGTAAGAATGATTGAGTTATAAATTAATGTATGGTTGAATTAAATCTAGGAAATAAGTTCTTGTTTTGCACGAACACAATGTCTGTATAGATTATTAATAAATTTAAACGAGTGTTAATATTGTACAGCATAATCACAACATCGGGGCTGGTGGAGGTGCCCAATCTCAGCCACGTGCACGACACCAACAAAGTGAACACATCTCTACCTTACCTGCAAGCCATGTAAGTAACAAGACACACCTATCTTCCTACATCACGAAAGTCTAACCGAGTTATCGTACACATCTAAACAATCTGACTGAAGACTGCATTTATGTTCGTTTCAGCGATTTGGAGGGCAACCACATAAAACGCATTCCCGCGCACGCGCTGCGCGTCCGCGCTGACCAAGTGTAAGTCTATAGGTATACGCTCTTACGCTATTTTTTTTTTTTTATTCATTTGCTCTATTAAATATATTAAAAATTCCCTCTTACAGTAGTTTCCTTTCGTTCCCATTCTAACCTTAAATGTTTTCTAGTAATACTTCACTTAGACAACCCGCACTTTTAGTAGCATATATACGTGAATTTTAAAATATTGTAGTAACTAATTTCTTCACTTATTTCACAATATTACGTTACTTTGCAATATAATTTT
Organism: Papilio gigon; assembly: GCA_027563995.1. Classification (NCBI taxonomy): domain Eukaryota; kingdom Metazoa; phylum Arthropoda; class Insecta; order Lepidoptera; family Papilionidae; genus Papilio; species Papilio gigon. Next base: position 755,542 of record JAODUI010000005.1, on the reverse strand, counting down.
CAAAGGACTATCCAAAATCTGAAATATTATAATGGCAGTCATATATGCAGTTTGATTTTCCTTTGTTTACGTAATTGGACGTTGGATTCTAATGGAATACAATTCCAAGAAAAAAAGTGTTTCTATTAATTTGTATTAAATATGATGAAAATTTTATATTTGTAAAGGAATTATGATTATGATCAATGATGACGAGGAAATATGTCATCTGATTAGTTACAAATGATTTATGAAGTCATCAATTATTATAATTGTAATATATGAATAATGTCGCAATGTACTTATTTTTACTGTCATGCTTATTTCGTCATATCTGGACGTGCAATGTTACTGTTCTACAAATAAAGTTGTGAAGTTAACGATTTGTTTGAAAGCTATTATAAAAAATAAGTTTACTACGTTTTATTAATGAGAACTGTTCGGAAATTGAATTAAAACATTTGTATTGTTTTTATTTCAGTTCATTAAACTACAACCTTATAGAAGAGGTGCCTGCGCACGCCTTCAAGAATGCTCAAATATCTAAATTGTAAGTACCGTTGAATATCTTTCACATTATTAAAAATGCTTTAGCAAAACAGCCACATCTCTTCACTTATCGTGTAAGCACTCACTTAAGATACTGAAAAACTTGAAAATTTCATTTTCAGGAGCTTCCGCGGCAACTCGAAGCTGAGCCGCTTAAACGAATTAGCCTTCGCTGGGAACCTTTTACTTCGGCAATTGTAAGTATTTATAACTTTATTGACTACACAATACCGTTATCGTTATTCTAAAGAGGAAAGATCGTGTCAAAGTTTAACTTTTAAAATGTATGTTTTTACAGAGACCTCAGCAGTACCGCCATCACCTCCCTCCCCACCAAAGGTCTGGAGAAGTTGGAAACATTGAGAATAGAGAAAACTCCTTCTCTTAAATACATTCCATCCATATATGAATTTCAAGTACGACAATTATTAATTATTCTTTTTAAATTAATTAATTTGAAACTTATTCGTGTCGGCAAAATTTTAACATTTACAGTTTGTAAAAAAAAATATATAAAATCAAAAACTATTGAAACTTTTTCATTTCTTATTATTTTAATTTGCCAACAGCATCTACAGAAGGCGTTTCTAACGCATCACTTCCATTGCTGCGCGTTCGCGTTCCCCGAGCGACACAACCCTGCACGGCACGCGTTGTATGAGACGCAAAAGGCGATAATGGCACAGGTATGTGCAACAAAAGGTTACACGCATGGTATCTGAACTAGACCTTACTTCACAATTATAGTTTATGATCTGAGTAAAGTTTGATATTTTTCTATCGACAGAAGTGCCAGCAAATGTCTGCGTCGAAACGGCGAAAGCGGTCACCGAATTCATCCAAAGTATATAAATTTGGTGTCGAAAATGCCCAAGAGTAAGCTCATTTCTTTAAATATATACTATTATATAAAGTGTGAACTTTTTTACTGTGTTATGTAAGATCTCAGCAACCGTGGTACAGATTTTAATAATTCTATTTGTAGAATCAACATCTACACTTACGATATATTTAAGGCTATATGTGCTCGCGTTACTAATGTTAAAGGAGTGAGTATATTAAAGAAAAACGCAATACGGGAAGGGGCAAACGAAAAGGGGTAAAATGTACGATGATAATTATTATAGTGTATCACAGGACGGTAATCGATGACGCGACCACTAGCGAGGAGTACGAGCTGGGCAGCGAGGAGTACTCCGCCGACACGGGCAGCTTCGAGGACGACCTGCAGGGAGGCTTCCACGAACTAGTCAATGACACGCTCTCTCACGGCGTGGCTTACTTCGCGGCCTGCGGCAACTTCAGCTTGAGGTAATTTACTTAAATACAAACAATGTTGCATTCTTACGGTATCATCTTATACTCTCTCGGAAGTCTGAGGGAGAATCTTTTTGCAGTTACAATGATGAAATGTAAATCAATAAAACCTATTATTATAGTATATTATTTTGCAGCCCGCGCAAGGTGGAATGCACGCCACTACCGGACGCGCTGAACCCCTGCGAGGACGTGATGGGATGGTCGTGGCTGCGCGCCAGCGTGTGGCTGGTGGTCGCAGCGGCAGTGGTCGGCAACGTGGCCGTGCTGCTGGTGCTACTCACCAACCACGCCGAGCTCACCGTGCCTAGGTTCCTCATGTGCCACCTCGCCTTCTCCGACCTCTGCACCGGAGTCTACCTCCTCATGATCGCGGTCGTCGACCTCAGGTCCTACGGAGAATTCTTCAACTACGCGTACAGCTGGCAGTACGGCGTCGGATGCAAGATAGCTGGCTTCCTCTCCGTCTTCTCCGGTCAACTATCTGTGTTCACGTTGACGATCGTTACTCTGGAGCGATGGTTTGCAATAACATACGCGATTTACTTGGAGAGGCGAATCTCGTTGGCCGCCGCGGCAAAGATAATGCTCGGGGGATGGCTGTTCTCTCTCCTCATGGCGAGCCTGCCTCTAGCCGGCGTGTCAGATTACTCCTCGACGTCCATCTGCCAGCCGGTGGAGAGCGTCAGCGTGGGAGACGCGGTGTACCAGGGTTCCTTGTTTCTTACCAATGCCATAGCGTGGGTCACGATCGTCGTGTGCTACGTGCAGATATACAGGTCCCTGGGTGGAGGAGGCGAGAGTTACGGCGGACGAGGTGCGGCGGCGGCGGCCGAACGTCGGATAGCGAACAAAATGGCGTTGCTAATAGGAACAGACTTGCTCTGTTGGGCGCCGGTCGCGTTCTTCGGCGTCACAGCCCTAGCTGGTGTGCCCCTAGTCGATGTTAGTCACGGAAAAGTTTTATTAGTGTTCTTCTACCCGCTAAACGCTTGTGCGAATCCATTCCTGTACGCTATCTTAACGAAACAGTACCGGCGGGATCTAATAACCCTGGTCGCGCGCACGGGCAAGTGTGACTGGCTGGTAGAGAAGTACAAGCTGGCGGCCACCCCTCCCCCCACCGCGCAGACCAACCCTTCCGCCCCCGCGCCCCTCATGCCGCTAATAGACTACAACAGGTCGCACTCGCAAGTCAGCAAAGAGAACGGAGAAGTCGTGCTTTAATTATGTTAAGTTTATGTTTAATTTTTAAGTCTAGGCTAAAAAATACTGATATTATTATTATACAATTATTTATTACAATTTATTGTTTTATTACAAAACCTTATATACAATCGATATTAAAGCATTTTCATAATTCATTAACTTAAGAGAAATACGTGCGAATTTTCATCCAAATTGTTCAATACACAATTACTGATATACTCCACAACTAACTTGTCACCTTGTACTAAAATTTCTTTATTTATTAAATCACTCATTTCCACGTCCATCTTCAAAGGACTTATACAATATCCATCTAACTGTCTAAAAATACGAAGTCTTACATCACCTGACTTGTTATTGTCATTCTTAATATTGCAAGTATCGCAAACACTATCCAGTACTCTGCCCAGCGACCATCTTGAACTTATGAATATTGGTACTGTATCTTTCAAATCCGGGTCCAAAGTAACAGTTTGAATCAGTTCCACATTATTAACATCTGTAACTACTTTCACCGGTTTTACATCTATGTTGACAGGTTTCTTTACAGCAAAATATACTCTCTCTGAAGCTTGTATTGATTTAGGACCTAAAGCCTTCTGTTTTATCCTCATGAGGTGGATCTTTGTTGCAGTTTTAACTTTTGCTGATGATTGAAGAGCTTTCCTTATATTTTCTGTTATCTAAAATACATATGATAAATAGTATATAATAGTTTTGTTAATGTTAAAGAAAATTTGAAGCTCCAATAGTATTATGGTTAAGAGTTCGGACTACTATTCTTTTGGTTATGGGTTCCAATCCCACCATCAAAATATTTTAAGTAATATTATTAGAAGTTAGTATCTCACCTTCTGCTGCAAGTGTTTATTGGCTTCATGGAATTGCCTTCTTGGTGCTTCATACTGCTCTATTTTCAATGCCATGGTTTCGTTATCTATTTCAGGACATGACCTGTAGATAGAGGTTTTTTTAGACAAGAAATAGATAGAATACACTATGGAAACAAATGACATGGAGTAAACTTACGGATGAAACCTATGTTCAATACAATAATGTTTGTTACATTTGCTGCACAACATCTCATGTAAACTGCCCTTTTTACAACCTTTGCTTGAACATCTAAATATTTCATCGTCATTATTTAGATTAACGTCTCTCGGCTTTGGAGCCATTTCACAAAGACCTGATGTACAATGTTCTCCGAAGTGCTCTCGACAGAACACCTTACCACATTTACATTGTAAAGGTAAAAAGTCTTTTTGTTTACATTCTTCGTTTTGGCAGTGCTCTCCGAGTGTAGGAAATTCCATTATGTAGTTTCCAAGAATTTCGCAACGTTCAATAAACAAGGTAATTGCTAAGAAAATTTATACGTGTAAAAAAGCTATAAATCAAAAACTCGTGTTTATATATTTAAAAAAAAAATTAAATCATGATATTCATTTATAACAACATAACCTAATTTTTTTTTGACGTTTACATTTAATTTGACAGTTCATCATCGTTCAGAAAAGACAGAGAAGGAAACATGGAGTTTTTGCACAGTATTAAAACTCATTTTATACGAAAAAGAGTAAAATGAAAAAGAGTAAAAGAGTTTATAAAACACCCCTAAACAGCTCAATGCTTTCGATTACATGTTCCTGTTTGTATCTACAACTCGTTGATATTGATGATTTACTAATTAGTTATTATTTATAAGTCATAATTAACTTACTTTTTTATATTTGATGAGGAAGTTCTGAAAAATGTAAGTTTTATGTATTTATATGACTTACTTAAATGACCGAAACTGCATTACATATAAAAATGGGTGGACTCAGGTTTTATAAATTATGAAAACAATTCACAGCAACATTTTATTTCGAAACATAAATAAATAACATTGCGGGAGTTTTAAAATTTACATCACATTGCTTTCTTGCAACTGCTCGCTGCAATATTTACAGATAATTCCATTCTTAATTTAATCACATCTCAATTAAATTCTTGAACTAAGGTTTTATTGAACACAAGAAAAAAAAAGGTAACCGTGTTCATCGACGTATAAAAAATAAATTATTGTGATGCTTCATTTGAGAATTGAACACATGTTGAATACTTAGTTATTACAAAATGCATTAAAACTTTATTATACTTAACATATTCACACAATCTGTTATACTAAAAAGTATACTGACATTGAAATTCTGTAGGACATAATCTGTATTACATTAGTTTCAGTGTTGCCATAGCTTTATCTAGTTTCTCCAATTCGCCCTGCGACTGGGTGAGTTTGTCAGTGTTAGTCGCCTGTACCTCCATTGGTACTTTAACGGAGTAGTCGTCGGCGGCCATCGCCTGTTGGAGCTTGCTGATAGTTTGTGAAAGCGATTCCTTCTTCTTTTCAAGCTTCGCGATCTCCTTCTGAGGATCTATCAGGCCCTGTTAAAATAAAAATGCGGATGGAAAATCTATGGATAAACATAGTCAAACAATTTACTGGTTGTTTTCAAAAGGAAAACGTCTGTATAAAAATATATGTTTGTCTCTGATTTCACAAAGAGTACTGAAATTATGAAGATATTTTTTTTTATAATAGCTCCGGTGGTGGAATCTCACTTAAAGAAGACGATCACTTTAGAATGCCTGCTGATTTACTGCCTTGTAATAATCATTACCTTGAGCACTAAATGCACTTCAATCTTATCAGAGACAGTGAGTATAGAGCACCCTGTAGGTGGCTGTTCATCGCTCAGTTCACTGTTAGCCAGTGACTGCAGACTCCTCATCAGCCCCCTCAGCTGCTCCACCTTCAGCTCGGGAGAGATGATGACGTGGGCCGTGGTCTTCTGCTTGTTAGTCAGGTTGTACTCGGACCGAGTGGACCGGATCAGGTGAACCATCTTCAAGACTGTGTCCACATCTGATTCTAATTCTTCTGATCGCCATGGTGCATCTGCCTCCTGTTATTTTAAATTTAGAATTAAATTGTTTTTTAAATTATTTCTATTTACAGTACTCATAAACATGAGTCAGTGACATACATATGTCAAAAATAATCAAGTACAAGTTAAAAATAAATATATTTTTGTATAAATATTTATAAACTACGATTTAATACAAAATATATGCAATAATGACCTTGATCTGTCAAAAATTAATATAGAGATGACAATTTTGAATTTGGCCAGATTACTTTTTTTATTTCACTAACCCCATACACATACAAATATGTCAGACATCAATGTTTACGTGCACTCACTCACCGTGGGATAACTGGCCACACATATGGAAGGGCAGGATGTATCAGCTCTGGGCAATCGCTGGTACAGCTCCTCCGTGACGAACGGCATGAACGGGCTGAGCAGCTTGAGCCCGTACTCCAACGTCGTGTACAGAGTTTGCCGCGCCCCCTCCTTCTCTGACTCAGATCCTGTCGCGAACACTGGCTTCAGGTATTCCTGAATAAAATGTCTAAAATCAATGCTTCTGCGAGACTCCAGGGACAATGTGGACTCTAAACGATGTCAATAGAGCTCCCATTAAATTGAGAGATTATTGTCCCTCTAATCACAAAATTTACCAAATTATGAATAAACGTGTTCTATCTATTTTGCAACTACAGGGTGTTAAAAAATCATGAATTTTCTTACTGTTAGCGAAAGAACTTTATGGAAATGATGACGTCACATGGGACCACCGGACATGTGCGTGTGTATGTTATAGCATTTGCGCCGTGAACTTTGTTCCTTATTTAAAATCCTCTATTCAGAACTAATACGTACCAAGTACACATCACACAGATCATACAACCAGAGGTTGTAGCAGTGCGTGGTGGCGGCGGGGAAGTCGTAGCTCTGGAAGCCGGCGTTGACTTTCTGCACGGCCAGAGACAGCCGAGACAGCATCCAGCGGTCCACCGCCGACAGAGCGGGCAGACTGCTTGTATGCACCTATGAGTTCAAAAATATGTTACATTAAAAGAAATTCAAGTGAAAAAAAAACATGTGTATTTTAGTGTCGTTAATTATTGCCATATGCAATAAAAAAAACAATAATTTTACATATGGTAATACCAATATTTATACATTTGTGCGTTATTAAAGACCTTATAAGTGGTGTCCTTGGGGAAGTACATGAGCGCGAACTTGGCGGCGTTCCAGAGCTTGTTGCAGAAGAACCGGTAGCCCTGCACGCGCTGGATGTCCAGGTTCAGGTCACGGCCCTGCGTCATCGCGCACAGGCCGAACCTATGACAGATGTTTCAAATTAGTTGAATTATAACGAAGTCGCTGGTAGAAGCTAGTAAGTAACAAAACATCAGTTATCTCAAGGTCCCTGACTCACCTCAAAGCGTCAGTACCACACTCCGGTATCCCATTAGGATAGTCTTGCTTCTGCCCCAATTTAGCCTTTTCAATCTCTTTGGGGTCCAAGTTGGAGTCGAGCAGCTGCGCGTGCAGTTGCTCCAGCGTGACGCCGCGCACTACGTCCACAGGGTCTATCACGTTGCCCAAGGACTTTGACATCTTGCGCCCGTGAGCGTCGCGTACCATTGGATGGAGATAGATTTCTCTAGAATACGAACAATGTTTTTTTATAAAACTATCAAGTAACAAACGGCCATATATCGAAACAGCAAAGTCACCACCTACACACATCTGCATAAGTCGAAATGTTGCTGTTGTAATGTTTAGACAAAGAAAAGATTGGATAGAAATGGGACGATCTCTTATCTTCTAATCCCTTTCTGCCAAACCCTTTACATTCTTTTCTTACAGTGTCATAAATGTTAGCAACTCACTTGAATGGTAGTTTCCCAAGGAGCCGTTGACCGAAGAACACCATCCTGGCTACCCAGAAGAATAAGATGTCGTGTCCAGTCTCCAGAAGAGTGCCTGGATAGAATGCCTATAAACATAAACAACATTCATGCAAACGTACGGCTTCCCCAACTTAGGTAAGCCAATAGTCTAAATAGTCTAGTTTTCTGATCACTTTGTCGAGGGTTCGAATCCCGACATAAACTATTATAGTAAATCACATCCTTGCACAAGTGTAGAGCATGGCTAAAAATAATCACCTGCAAGTCCTCAGTCTGGTCAGGCCAGCCGAATATGGAAAAGGGGAAGAGACCGGAAGAGAACCACGTATCCAAAACATCTTCATCTCTCTTCAGTGAGATCTCTTCTTTACCCACTTGGAATTTAACTGATGCTTTTTCGAGTGCCTCTTCTTCTGTGTGCGCTGATACCCATAGCTCTTCTTGTTTCTGCATAAGTCGAATGAAGAATACATATTAATAAGATATTAACATGTTCCTCGGTCCTGGCGCTCCACTGCGATCATAGCTCTTATACCAAAAAATACAGGCGCAAATAAAAGTTCATCAAACGCTGTCGAGCCAGCGACGTCAGTGGGCTAGAAAAATCCTTGAATAAAGGCCGCTGTTGACTAGGAGCGAGGGGCGACCACTCTCCAGATGAACTCACGACTTAGTGCAGAAGGCGGGCAGTCGAATGTGAAAGGAGGACTGCACATCGTGGAAGGTAATGGGGAAAACCTATGTCTAGCGGTGGGCAGACAAAGGCTGATGATGATGATGATGAAATATGTAACATATAAATAAAAAAACAAATTCGAGTTAAAACCAATGAGTGCTCTATAAAAAGCAGTACAGGTAATCGAAAACAAGCATGCAGTATTAGCATGGCTAGGACAATGTAGACGTACGACGGTACAGCAGTGGGGCGGCGGGCGGCGCGCGCGGGCGCGCCCGCTCTTCTTGCGGCCCGAGCGCGTGCGCCGGCGCCGCGGCGCCCCGCCCACTGCCTCCTCGCCGCGCCTCTACACACGTCAGCCTATCACTTAATAACTTCCAGAAGGTTATTCCATAACAAGAATTATTCTAACGAATACATGAAGACGAAACCAAGATTCATATTGTAGAAACTCTGTCTTGAGTCTGGAATTCGAATCTCAGCGTAGGTTGTGCAACATTTTTCTACTAGTAATTTACAGACTTGTCATTTCCCATCTACAATAACTTTTTATTTCAAATTGATAAATCTCTGTATTAAAAAAAAAACTAGTTCGGTGATGATTTTCTGGACACCAGAAATTTATCTTCGATTCAAATTTTTCATAACACGATTCCCAAACTTGTAATATTATAATAACTTATAACTACTTATAATATTTTTTTAATTGACAATAATATGTATATTTACTTAAAGTAATTAATTTAATTTTTTCATCTCTGACCTGTGCGGGCAGCGTGACCCTGTACGCCGGTATGCGGTGCCCCCACCACAGCTGCCGTGAGATGCACCAGTCGCGGATGTTCTCCATCCAGTGGTACCAGGTCTTCTCGTGCGCGTCGGGGATTATCTTCAGCTCGCCACCCTTCACTGCATTGATAGCCTCCGCGGCCATCGTATCACATTTGATGTACCTGACGGTTTAAATACAGGTGTTAATACTGTGAAACCATACATTACTAACAAGTATTATTGTTAAAAAAAAATTAAGCTTATTGTGTTCATCTGCAATATATCTTTGTTTCTCTGCCTACCCTGTATGTGAGGTCTGTATGGTCTGTGTGGGTCTGTATGGTGAGGTCAGCCTTCCTTATGTCTCCTCCACTTCGGTTTTTCCTCGCAATTATTATTTTAACATATCAAATGCTATATCAATGTCTCACCATTGCGGCTTCAGCATGGGCTCCACGACATCCTTCGACCTGCTGCAGAGCGGCACCACCATCGCGTGCTCCTTCGTCTCCTTGTACAACTTCAAACCTTCTAATGTCTTGATGATCTCACGGCGAACGTGGAAACGACGCTTGCCCTAGAACATTTACAATAATTATTGGTAAGAACTGTTGATGATGATGACGATGATGATAATTATTATTATACATTGTTGCTTAAAAATATTGTTCGAGAGTGTTCTTTGAAGAACAAGTTAAGCCGGTCAGCTAGTTTTGTGAGTGTTTTTTTTATGTGATAAGGAGGCAAGCAGCAGGATCACCGATGTGGTCGAGGTGGTGATGTCGGTTATGGTGGTTGAGCGTATACTTACAGCAAACTGTCCACAGTTGTCTAGCATCACGCCCTCGTCGTCGAAGACGGTGATAAACGGCAAGTTGTGACGCTTACCGATCTCATAATCGTTGGGATCATGCGCCGGTGTTATTTTAACAGCACCTATTAATATAAAGAAATAAAATTTACATATGTGTAATGTAAACACTAAGAGTTCATAAAACATTGTATCAATAAATATTACAAGTAGAAGTACATAAAAAAAAATCAATGCTAAAATATCTTCACAAAATATATCAAACGTTTCCGCATTAAGGAATTTAAAAGTACTAAGACCAGATACTGACTTGTCTTTCCTTAAGAACTATTCAGAGTTCTACCACCACTCCTAATTTTGTTACCAACAGTATAATACTAACCGGTTCCAAACTCCATTTCCACATATTCATCAGCGATGACGGGCAGTTTCCTGTCCACTATAGGATGTATTAAATTTTTTCCAATCAAATGTTTGTACCTGGAAAAAAATCACATGTCATCAACTGCCACACACAAACATTAATTGGTCGTCAAGAATCCCTAAGTATGCAACACAAAATCTTAAATAAATGACAATATTTCCTAAAGCCAGAGTAAACCAGCATTAACGAAATGTAATACTGTATCACAAACCTAGCATCTTTAGGATGCACAGCGACTGCAACGTCTCCCAGCATAGTCTCCACACGAGTTGTAGCAACTACAACCTCTTCATCAGAATCTTCGGATTTGTACGCAAACAACACCAGTACACCAAATTCTATCTACAAAAATATAATAATCATGATATTTAAATTTATTTTATTATAAAGAAATAAACTCGACAACCAACTCAAAAAGTACTTAAATAATCATGGAACAACCAAATGGGTCATTATCCCAGAAAACAGATGCAATATATTCCACAAAATTAAAAAAATAAGAACATTTAAACAAAAAAATGTAATTACCTTTTGATCATACCCCGGTATGCTCAGCATGGTCCTTCCAGTAAGTTCCACCTTATCAACTTCGATATCAGATATAGCGCTCTTCAGCGCGCACGACCAGTTGACCAATCTGTTGGCTCGGTAGATATCGCCTGCGTCGTGTAGCCGTATAAACGCCTCGTTGACCGCACGGCACATAGATGTGTCCATCGTAAATCTTACTCGAGACCAATCAAAGGATGAACCTAACGATCTGAGCTGGGAATAAATTCGATCACCTTTCCTGTTAAAGTTAAAACCTTATTATATATATATACATATTTTTTTACATAAACAGTTTTTTGTTACATCAATGTTTCTTGTATGAAAAGCCAAAATGCGACATTTAAACACTCAACCACATGATTGGAAAGCTACTAAAATTCTATCTTATCTTATCTACTAAAATTTCTTTTTTATTTATAATAAGTGACCTACTAACATCATCTGACCTACAGATTATGTGAAGCTGTTCATTTAGATTGCAGAATTGTTATAAATAATTTTATGCATTCATGCATTTAATCAAATAAACTTGGGATATGAAAGAATTACACTGCTATGGTAGGCCAAGGTTCGATGGACAGATTGCATCAAAAGTGACATGATCAAGAATGACAACTATAATGATAGAAGTCAGACCAATATTATTGGACCAAAAACTTGGTGCACCAACTCTATGTATATTGTATGGGACATGGACAGCTTGAAGCACTTACTCATTCTTCCAGTCCCAAACTCTTTTTATAAACTCTTCTCTTCCAAGATCATGTCTGGTTTTCTTCTCTTCCCTCCATACTTTCTTCTCTACAACCACTTGTGTTGCGATACCAGCATGATCACAGCCAGGATTCCATAGTGTTGTTCGTCCGTTCATTCTAGAAAACATGATGTGTATGGGGATAGTTTCCTTGAAATTTAAACTTATATAAACTCCTTAAACTTTGTGTTTACATCATGTTAACTTACCTATGCCATCTAGTGATGGCATCTTCAACAGCATTAGTTAATGCATGTCCAAGATGTAGAGTACCAGTCACGTTAGGCGGAGGAATGACCATCACAAATTTCCCTTTAGGATTAGGCTCTAACACAGATTTTCTCTACAACAAGAAAATATAACACAGAAGTCATAAATAAAGACTAGTTTTTTTTCTTAGACTAGAAATTATAAAAGCAACTCAAGATATTTAGAAACTAAATTTACAGAAACTCCTCATTTCTTCATTATTACTTTAGTTTCCCTAGCTCAGTCTGCTTACCCCATACTCAGGCTTAAAGAATCCTTGTTTCTCCCACCAAGCATACCAGGCAGCTTCAACATACTGAGGACTGTAAGCATCTGGCATTGGTCCATTGATATCCTTTTTATCTCCCGGTGCTGTGTTGGTGGAATAAACTGCACTCTCTTTTGTTTCTTTAACTTTTTTCTGTAAAACAAAATGTTTTTGCTAATGTTTAGTAAAAAAAATGGCTATCTTATTTAATACGTAATTCTTGAATTATAGAAAACAAATGACGCATCCTACACAAGTCGCGTAACAATCCTTTCACCAGGAAATCTAACCTAATCAAAATTTAATAAAACATTCATCACAGACTATATGACTGCTAATAAAAACTATGAATAATATTTAGTACGCACAAAACAAGGACAAATTATAATAACATACCTCTGGCTTATCTTTTTGAACAGCTGGTGCTGAACTTTTCTTGTCCAACTTGGCTTTAAGTTTTTCTAATTTCGCAGCCTTCTTGGCCTCTTTCTCCAGCTGTTTAGCTGATTTTTCCTGTGGCTGATCCCCAAGACCGTTTTGCGTTTCATTGTCAGTCATGGCTTAATTTTATTTGAGAAAAGTAAATAATTTAAATTTTAAATAAAATTCTACATCTAACGATGTGGTGGAAACGGAACAGTGACATTGGCAATAAAATGTCACAATGACAGTTATTGCAACGTACGTGCGAAATAAATATACCTACCTATAGTTTGTGATTTTCCTCATGAACTGAAACGTTTTTAATTTATTGAAAGTTTAATTCATTTTAAAGTGCCCTATAACCATGTTAAATTATCTCCTTTATGCCATATTTAGTATTTGAACTAAAATGTACTATTGTAAAATAAATCATTTAATAAAGAAGCACAAGTATTTTCTAGTTTTATACATTTCTGTCGTTTATGTGTGGTTTCGAAATTATTTAGATACATTCAGTGGAATTATTTTATTATATATTATGTAAATTTGCGCAATGTGGGCCAGTTTTACATTAGTGTAATTTTTAGCGTGCATCGCTACATAAAAAACACATACCTAGCTACCGATTGGGTGACACAAAAGAGGGCAACATTCATCAATTTACTCTTGATTCCTTTTCTTGTTTATCAAATTTTACCGCGCTTTCGTAGCGTTTAGCCGTTTGACGAACGTCTGATTGACGCCATTTTGTTTTTCGCTTAACCGCGTTGTTCTGTGTTCGTGTTCAGAAATTTATTTTCGCGAAACAAGAATTATAATTAGATCAGTGGTGATATATTCGTTTTATTCTTGTTGCTTGTATTGTTGTGATCGACATGTCTGATCGAGAGGTACTATATTTAAACTCAATCGAGATTTACCATTAGTGTCCCGTGTGCTTATTTTACTGAAGCAGAATTTAATATTTCGGCTTGCTCGTATTACAGAGAAGCCGCTCGAGGACACGCAACGGTTCTCGGGAGCCAGCTCCGAAGCCTCCAACGATGTCGCGGGGACATAGCCGGAGCCGGTCTAGGACGCCGCCTCCGCCAAAATCATCCAGCAGAAAGTATAGGAGCCCGTAAGTAATAACCACATGAAAACTTAAGCAATAAGTGCTCAGAAGGTCATGAATGCCGTTTAAAGCTTTAATGATTAATTATTTGGATGAATTTGTTATAACCTCTTCGGTCACGGTGCTATGGTTGCGCAATGGCACGAGGTTTATACCAAAAATGGCCTTGCATTTTTTATGTACTAAAGTTGAAGAGCAAGATACACTATTTCAGTATACTGTATACACCTCGTTTATGGACAACATTTTTCTTGGATGAATTTAAAGAATGTTTATAAACTTGTTTGTTTTTCAACATGAGACCATCCAACGTAATGTAGTTATCACTGTGTATTGAATGAATTCGAATGTAAAATATAAAGTCAATTCGTTTTAAGTTACCAGTGATATAAATGCATAAAATGTTGATTTCTAGCCTTCAGTTCTGAATAAATGTAAATACACATGTACATAATGGGGAGGCCATGTACAAGGTTAACTTTAATGACTCTAAATGACATTGATAAACCTCAATATACTAGATATGTATTTGGTTTTAAATGTTAACATTTGATTGTTCATTTTTAAATATGGAACTATTTTTTTTTTAATCTTTATTGAAATTTGTAAAAATTGTAAAAAATGATTAAATTTAAATTAAAAATGTAATCAATTCAATATAATTAAATGATTAGAGACAATCAACCAATCATGACTGAATGTAGACATTTGCTAAGAGTCAATTTTGATAGCACCTTCCAAACATTGTAATATCTATATCAAGTGCAAAAAAACTGTTTGTTCAATGCCACAATATAACTATGGTTACCAAAGCCATTATCAACAAACAGTAATGTCTGATAAGAGGCAATTTTACGAGCTTGTTTTATGTACACTTCGAATGATTTTAATTTTCTGAAACATGAAATTCTAATAACAGACTTTTTACATTGCATTTGTGAATTTTTGTTTGGTAATTAAAAATACAACATAAAATTGAAGTACACAAGAGCCTTAGTATGAAAACTAGTTTGGTAAATTATTTAAGCTTAATAAGCTTGAATGTCTAATTACTGAACTTAAAAATCTAACGAATAACTTCAGATATGAGATCGCATAAAATCATCAGATTAATTAATTTACTTCTATTTTTTATATCAGCTAAAACAATGCTTGTATGATAAAAGTCTGATTTGAAATATACTAATTTAAACAAATGATTGCCACAGGACACGGTCCCGTTCAGGGTCGCCACGGCGCGGGTACCGTTCACGGTACTCCCGCAGCCGCTCCCGCTCTTATTCCCCCCGCGGCTCTTACCGTCGCTCACACTCGCACAGTCCCATGTCCTCCAGGCGCCGCCATCTTGGAGACAGGGTGAGTGGTGACATTGGAGATAGGGTGAGGACGCTTGTTTTTCTACTTTTTATATATAAGTCCCTATACAGTGTTCCAGATCGAGACTTTAATATTGTAAACAATAGATTAAAGTTACATGTCATATTGTATTTTGTAAAAAACCAGTAGAAACTGGCTGGTTATTAATTTTGTTTCATTTTATGTGACAGCATTTAAATGTTTACATTTTTTAAATTTAAAACAATACAACATTGATAAGTTTTTTTTTCGTATTACAAAACTTTCTTGATTTGGAGCAATGTATACATACAAACCAAGATCACACCAAACATGATGTCAGTCAATAACAATGAGAAAGCTTCCTATGAGCTTCAACAAATGCCTAATTAAACTTTTTACAAATCCTGACATAATGTTTGGTTTGTTACCTGGTTATAGTGAGGATTCCTTAGAAAGTGCCCTGTATAGTAATTTAAAGTGCCTTTAGTGTCCAAACAAACAGAGCACTTGTTTCCTCACTATCTCTTCATAATTATTACTAGGCAAATGACTTGATGGCATTTAAAACATGTAAAAGATTGACATATCAGAGATAGAATTACTAGGGTGTTTTGGTTACATAGGAAAACTAAGTTATTTTTTAATATTTAGTTGTGACACTGTCAAGACGAAATTTATGTGGTTGAAGCTGTATTAAAAATAAATCATTTTAGTAAGACTGCCAGTGTTACCGTTTTTTACTTTAAATTATTTATAAGGACAATATGTTTAAACAATTATAAAATATGGAAGCACCTTCATTGTCGGACAGGAGAACCCAACGCCATCTCGCTGCCTCGGAGTATTTGGTCTCAGTCTGTACACAACTGAACAGCAAATAAATCACATCTTCTCTAAATTTGGACCTGTTGAGAAAGTACAAGTTGTCATTGATGCAAAGGTAAGGATATTGTTTTTTAATTTTGTAACAGGCAGGTTATTTTTTACGTCTCTTTTTGTTCTCAACGAAACATCGAGCATTACATATGTTTACATATAATTAAATAGATTAAGCTGTATGAAAAATTATTGAAGCCATGCTCAAAAATCGAGGAACAACTATTAAAAAAAATACTTTCAATTGACCTAGTATTTTTTGTCCAAGGTGTTGGCAGACAAAGGTAAATTAGCAATTTTTCTCTATTACCAATACTAATAATATTAATTCACCAGACTGGGCGTTCGCGAGGTTTCTGTTTCGTGTACTTCGAGTCCCAAGACGACGCCAAGGTGGCTAAGAACGAGTGCACCGGCATGGAGATTGACGGCCGACGTATTAGAGTAGACTTCTCCATCACCCAGCGAGCGCACACGCCCACGCCCGGCATATACATGGGCAAGCCCACGTGAGTTACTGCTTCGTATAAATTGTTGATGTTTTCATAAATATTCACAATATACGTGTTTCGAATCGTTCAATCTTAACCGCAGATAAAAAAAGATTTTGGTGTTTTTTGTAAATAGAAAATGTTTTAAATGATGTTTCCCAAAGTTCTCTCCTTTGTTCTTAATGTCCAAATTATTCTTTGATTGTTATATCGGGTCATTCATATTCTGATGATATATTAAAATTAGATTTAAAAAATTTCATCCACCTTTAAAAAGCCTATGGTTTTTTTTGGGTCATAGGTACCATGAGGTTCGGTAGAATATTTAAAGTAGATTTAGAGTGGACCAACCTTGAGATAAGTTTGCTCACTAAAGGCCTGCTTGCACATTTTTTTAACATTTCTTTCATTATTATAATGATTGTAACCAAATAGGGTTATCATGGAAATGTCATTATTTAAAATTTTACACGTCAGAGACTCAGCGCTCTTTTAGCAAAAGCAAGGAACAAATTCACAATGAATTTAGGTTCATTTTGAAAAACAGTTATTGTTCATACAATTTACTTTGTATGTTTTGTGCAGTGTGAGCAGCCGAGGTGACAACGGATACGACAGACGCAGGGACAGAGAGTGAGTATTTGATTTTTAACAAAGAGAATATTAAAAATTTCTGGAAATATCATCTCTCAATACCTGTGTTCAATAGCAGTCCTTTATTGTCAGTTTATTCTGAGAAATCATTAGGAAGCGAGTGTTTTACTTTTGAATGTGTGGAACTGAGGTGTTTCTTAGCTGAAGAGAGATGGTGTATATAACGGGTGCTTATTGTACGTTTGCAGGGAGTACTACTACCACACAAAGCAGACGTAACGTGAGGGCGAGAGACATCGGCTCGTTTGCGGGGCGCCGACAAAAAGTAGATTGCGATCAC
>JAODUI010000005.1:698303-718379 GCA_027563995.1 Papilio gigon | reverse complement strand
GGTGACGAGGCTATAGACGTTGGCTCAGTGCATGCGAGTGGGTCATAGTCAAAGGATATTAGCTGAAGTGTATTTACTCTCTCTCTCTCTCTCTCTCTCTCTTCCTGGCTTAATTGTCCCACATGGTGGTGGGGTCAGCCTTACGTGTCCGACTTCTCCACTTCGCTCTATCGTCGACATCTTAGTCCGAGACTTTGCAGGCACCTATGTCTCTGAGTACTATATCTTTCCATTTCGTCTCGTCCATCATTAAGTTAATCTAATCTAAAAATACTAGTAAATTTAAAGATAATTTCCTCGTAACATCCTCCTAAAGTGTAATTATTTTTTTCGCTGTATGTACAAATTAAAAGAAATATATCAGGATAAATGAATATAGGAAGATATATTGCAAACTGATGTGTCATTGTACAAGTGTGTAACTAAATCCCATAGAGAAAAAGATTATTTCCTTTGGTGAATTACCTTAATGAAAATGCAGATGGATCTCTGAAAACAATGTTGTCACGTAATTTGAGTTTTTGCAAATAAAACCTGCACAGAGGTAAAAAGAAAAAAAATGTGTGCCAGTACCATTGGCAACGCGTGCTCGTAACCATTTCATAAGGCAATGCAATACGATACCTTTGCTCGATTGCGTCGCCTTAGCTGCGATGCTGTGGCACAGATACACGTAACCTGCGTTATTGAATATCATTTCATTTACTGTATAATCTAAAAAAAAGGTGTAAATTGTAGTCGCTTTTTAGCTCATTTCGACAAAAAAAAAGATACTACAGAAGTGTAATCTAATAATACTTAAGACGAAGCAAAAAAGGCATCCGGGGGCTTCTTATTCAGATAATATCCTTAATTTTAATATTTGATATAAAATGACATTTGAAAAATCGATTAACTCAAATATGTTAACGATTTTTAATGTAATTAAGTTATACCGGTTACTAAAGTGTTACGAATAAGCTTACTGTAAACGGAATTTGATTTGACTTTTAATTTAGTCGTATACTAGTGCAGTACTGTACATTCGTTAATAAACAGTCTCAGTTGTCAATAACTAGAGAAAGGCGGACAGTCAAGGGTAGGGCCACACACAATGTCGACCGGCCCGTCGCGACCGTCTCAAAGGAATTCGCCGACGAGGCGAGTCGCGACACTATACATAAATAAATTCAACTTGAAAGGTTTAACATATACTTTGAAGACAGTACGTTAATACTAGAAAAATATGTTTCATTACAACCTTCTTAACTTTAAACAATATCCAACAACTCGTATTATGTCAAAATAAAATAGCATTGATGCAAAAATACCAAATCTACTGAAAGATATGAATAAACAAGGTTATAAGGACACATTGGCAATTAAACGACCTTCGTAGATCCTTCGAATTCCTGCTATTCGAAGGTCTTTTAATTTGTCTATTTTTGGACAAAATACTGATTTCACAATACGATCAATAAAATAAGAAACATGTGAAACATACGTGAATATTTCTATTTTGTTTTTATATAAACCTCTTTATTTTCTAGCTAATAAACATTGGAAGTATATTGAGTAATCTGAAATATTTCTTTACGACGTTTAAGCTATCTTTTATTAATCTATCTATGTATATGTTGCATAAGTTACTATATAAATATATAAGATACAAGCGATCATATAAAAATAGTAAAAGTAAGCATATACAATCGTGCTCACTCTCTCTGCGGTCATGTCACGCTGTATGTTTAACAGAATCAATTCGAGACGATAATTTTATACTATGTTTCGGCAATCATTGATTTTAAAGTGAATGTTTGTTGATTTTTTTAATTGGTAAGGTTTATCTAAGTTTATTCAATAATTCTAAAGGAAAGGTCTGTATTTAACAGTCCACGACCTTTCGCAGAAAATGAAGATGAATTTTCTAGGTAAATCTAAAACATATATAACGCCTTACCTCTAAGCATAGTTTAGTATGAAAATAATGTGAAAGATAATAAAACAAAACAAATTAACAACTTTGGCGATTTCATCAGCGCGACATTAAAAAAATAATAATAGCTTATGTCCTATTTCAGACAGTCATATATATATATATATATATATATATGTGAAAAATGTCATCGTTTAACTGTTTTAGAGTTACGTGATAGCAATATAAACATTTGATTCTTGAAGCAAATCAATAATTCAATAAATGAAGACCTCGTCAAAATATTAAATGAAGCGAAAATATAAATAATAGTTGATAGTAACGAATTGAATTTTGCAAGAAACTTGCGGCCCAGCGAGTGCCGCAACGAAAAATTAGAAACACAACTACTTACGTAATGTCTAGACAGAATTATTAGTTATAGATTCTTAGGTTTACGTCTAAAAAGTTTTTATTTAATATCTACACAAATAGATATTTAAAGAAAATAACCTTATGTAGGTTTTATTGTTTGATTTAAAAGTATATAAAAGGAACGCGGATGTTTAATTCTATTTGATAGACGTCATTGTGTACCACTTGAAAAATGGCTACGAATAAAAGTCGATATCCTACACTTATATTGTAGAAAATAAAACAAACGTTAGTACATATTTTGTAATTTTATTATCGACTCCTCCTTGTTGAAAGACCTTTTGTATTAGTACTTGGTTTCATCCATTTATACGTGTTTTGTATCGTAAACAGTGTTGAAGGTTAAATACAAAAAAATAATTCTATTCTAAAACTTAGCTGTAATGTTCCACTAGTAAAGTTTGATAAGATAACTTTTTGCGGCTTCAATATTGCGTAATACATGTACAGATGACACCTAAGATTTAAATAATTATGTTATTTGAATAATATTTTAAACAAATAACATTACTTCATCATCTAATCTATTCACAAACTCGCTTTCTCTTCACATTTTGCGTTCCCGGAAGTAAGACAACAGTATAATCGGTTACACACCGGTTAATAGTTAACGGGGACTGAGGAGGTTATTTAAGGTTATTATTAAAACATCAGTTATGTGTTTA
Source organism: Papilio gigon (assembly GCA_027563995.1). Classification (NCBI taxonomy): domain Eukaryota; kingdom Metazoa; phylum Arthropoda; class Insecta; order Lepidoptera; family Papilionidae; genus Papilio; species Papilio gigon. Next base: position 715,385 of record JAODUI010000005.1, on the reverse strand, counting down.
CAATGGTAGAAGCACGCTAGAATAAAGCTCGCAACACACCTTTAGGTTCAACTGAATAGTCATACTGTAATTTAGAAATTAAGTTGTGTAGCTGGCTTAAGCTTCTAACTTAAATAAAATTTTGAGACACATCAAAGCGGATAACACTCAGGGTCGGCGCCGACTTGTTTCGATCCCATAGTGAATTCTTCTTTAGTGTGAGTAGGATATTAAGCGGTTGCATTCGCTCACACACTCACAATGACATGTAACAAGTAAAGGTATATATATTTCAATGCTTAGTGGCTGAAATCTTCATGAATGATATAAGAAATTATCTGAATAAGTTGAACATCGAGAACATAGAAAGGGCAGGAGTCACAAGGTCTATACTCGCTGCAATCTTTGCATCGCAAGGTCCGGCCGCGGAACATTCTCAGGCGATAACTAACTTCATTGTTGGAATACAATCATTGATAGATACAGCAACTCTATGAGAATGTCGCCATTAACTTACAACATAAAGGCCTCTATATCAAGTTTGTGTCGGGATTCTGATATGTTAAGTGGATGATGTGTGCGATAACGGAAGATAAATTGCCTTTGAAAATCGATCTGTAAAATCGTTAAAAATATAATTTTATTAAAACTGACATAATTTTAACATTGTTTATAAATACGATAAATTTATCCAACGTATCAATTTAATTAAATTGTTTAAACTTTAGTTAGTTTAGATGTCTTAGCTGTTGTTAATTATCTTTCGTTATTAAGATGACCTAGAAAGAATTTTTTCGTTTCATTTTAGCTGTTAAAAAGCAAATTATTACTTCTGATAAAAATGCACAAGAAAAATATTTATCGGACTTAAAATTCTCAATGTTAAAGTAATACAAACGGTGAAATATGAGATAGTTACGTAACGCGAAACACGCTGATGGGTTCGGCTCTTTTATATATATATGCAAATTTAGAATAACTGGTGACAGTTTGCATAGAATTAACTTTTAAACAGGTTATACTAGCAAGTTCCGGCATAAGTACCCAGGCCCATAATGTACGAATATTATGGCAATATAGATATTTTTTCTATACGAGAAGGGGGCAAAAAATATGGTCTAGTATTAATTGCACCGACGCCCATGGACATTCGTAGCACCAGAGAAACCGTAGATGCTATACGATATTTAGACACAGCATTTTGTATAAAATATTTCGATGGGGTCACAAAGTCCTGGAATGCCGTCACGGACAGGTCGAATAACTGTGGGTAGGCACCCCACAAGATGTACTGATGATCTGGTCAAGTTAACGGCAGTATCCTGGATGAGGGCGACCGAGGACCTATCGTCGTGAACTTTGTGGGATGCCTACGCCCAGCCTTGCGACGTGTAGCTGATATCATTATAATGAAGATTTGTCTCTGAACTATAAGTTCATTTCACAAAATTTCATAGAATTATTTTCTATGTTCCTTAGCTTAGTTATTATATGACATTTATATGTTAGCTAAGTATGGAAAAGAAATGTATAATTCTATCTTCCTTCATTCTGCCTCGTGTACACCTCGACAGTACAATTGAAGGTTGTTCCGCTCCGTATTGTTGTCATATATTTATTTAGTGGCAACGTAATTGGCTATTGTCTAATTATATGTAGATGGTGGGATATGATCCGTGGGAATATAAACCGTTCATTGTACATAAAGCCTGCTAGAAGAAGTACTGTGTGTACTATAAAACTAAGAACTGTACAGTTTAACTGTTCAGTTACGATTAAAGGATTGTATTGAGCTTAAGATGTTTTTTGTACATCATAATTTTCAGCCTTTGTCTGCCCACGGCTGGACATAGTCCTTTTACAATATGCAGTTATCCCTCCGTTTCCAACGAGTCTGCACTAACTTTATTAATATAAATATTACATTATCCTTGAATTAAATGAGATTTTTTGATGAGTATGATATTGATGATGATGCCAGAAATGTGCACATAAGTCTTTCCTCTTTGCGTCGCAAGTAAATATAGTATATTCTCAGCAAAACCATATTTACCAATCTGTTTAAACAATGTGGTTAAATTTGTTGTTGCGAGAGTGTGGTATATTTGTTAGTATTGTGCAATTGATTCCGTAACAACATTCATGAACAAGATAAAACGCGGCGTAATTTCATATTTGTAATATCATTAGTTTAAAACTTCGAAAGATAAATTTACGTGTGTACATATTGTACAAAGTCGAATTCAATGGAAATGTGAAGTTATTTATATTATATTATATGACTGGCCGTCAATGTCAGAATAACATTGGTAACAGCAATTAGTTTTTTTTTTATCAGATAGCCAAAACCGTCAATTTCAACTGAAGTAACTGTCAACAATGGCTGTTTGTAATAGTTCGACACTTCGGTTAAGACTGAAGGTGTGTAGCAGGCTTTACAATACTAACAAACATTTGACTTTTAAAATTATAGTTTTAATGTATTGCTGTGAATTTTTAAATGGCAATGACCTTGAGGTGTGCTTTTAATTTAAGTGCTCTCCACTCTCACGCTCTCGCACTAGTACCTCTGCACATAATAAAGTAATGAGCTTGCTTTACTATGAGAAACTTTCGATGTCCACTCGACGGAATAACATCGTTTGCCGTCACAACTGCAAAAACATTAATTAACTTAAACAACCCTGTGGATTTACTTTCGTTTTTTTATATCTTTCACATGCTCTTAATATTCTCTATGGTTTCAAAGCATAGTAAAAGTTTTTGTCTTGTAAATAGCCATAATGTACTCATAGACTAATAATTTTAAAAAAGCTGATTCCAATATAAAATATTTATATTTTTGGCCTATAGCATAGTTAGCGATTATTATCTTTTGTGCGTTGATGTCTTTTGTATGGAAGAGTTTCCTACTTTACCTCATAGGACGTTAACAAATCAAGAGTTAAACATACAATGTTAACGGAGAGAGTACTAATAGGTTTATGAATTATTTGTATATAAACTATGATATTAATATAGTAAACTTGGAATAGTAAAGCGATATACGGTATCACACTCGTGTATTCGCGAAAGTGCTTCGTGAGGGGACTACCGATTTTATTCTTTCACTTTTCACTCGAATTTTTGCAACAACGAGAATAGTCGATTTCTACATTTTGCAATTCTAAAACAATACATCAGTATTATCGATAGGCGATTAAAGAAAGTTCTGAATGTTGTTAACCGTTTGTTGGCCATTTAAAAATAACTTTGCTGCAAGAAAAAAATCTTATCATTGTAACATTATGCAAATATGTTATGAATAAAAGTATAATAAAATAAAAGAATGAGGTATCTCAGATATCCAAAAGTATTCTTGCGTTTTGCGAAACAATTAATGTTTATGGAACATATTTAAGAAGACATTAGTAAACATTGGCTTCATACTACGGGTTTCAACTGGCAACACATTTGTACCAAATCATTGACTTCTCTCACATTGTCTTTTAAGATATAAAAGCAACATTACGTTTTAGTCAGAGGAATGTAAATATTATGGAATATATTAAGAGGATATTATGAATAATTTACTTCAAATATTTTAAACAAAGCCGCAAATAATCAGTAACGCCATCTATGACAAGTATCAAACTATTCAATCGAAACTGTACATCTTTTTGGGTATCCAGTTTGGTATCTAATGACCCGTCTATTGACATACGTATATGTTAAATGCATTTGATTTTAATACAAGTATTATGGCGGTTAACTTCCCTGTTATATAAGATAAAAGCTACAAAGAACTATTAGTAAATAATTACAGTAATACAATTCTATTGGTCGTAACACTATTATAATGAATTTGTATGCAGCTTGCTGCGTTCAAGAACAGGATGGCTGCAGATTTACTGCGTTGTAAAAGTCAAAGTCGTGCCTTGTCCTCTTACCTCTGACATTTACCGGCATGCCGATGAGTACAGCCGGTTGGAGCTCGCCATGTTTGGCATGTAAAAAATACAAAGGACGCATCAACTATAGTCGCAGTAATTGTCCATATATTGTTTAAGAATATAAATTGAAATAAACTGCAGGCGCATGTGATTAACTTGGGATGATAAATTATATTGTAGAGACTTATTTACTTATTATATACAAAACTTAGACACTTTAAATACAATAGATGGTTGATTCAGTGTCGTTTCGATAAAATAAATAAATAAGATTAATAAAAAAAAATCCTATAGAGATGTTAGGGTGTTCACACGAGCATTGTTATCTCATATTGGGACATTACGATAATTAAAATACTTAAACTAATTAAGGATCTAGTTACTTCCTATATGTTACGTAAATAACAACTCACATTACAAGTTCTTTGAAAACTCTCGCGTTGAAGTCTAATACTAGAAAACATAACACTCTCCCAAATGTCACTGTTACGTATCACTAATTAATTCATATGTTTTTACACTTTACGGTTTAAAAAATAAAGTTGAAATTCACTTGGCATTTGTGTAAACTGGCCTTTGACAAGGTCGGCAATAAATTGAAAATATCAACTCTGACATTATTAAAAACTGGTCGAAATGTTGCAAAATTAGATGATTTAAATGTTTTGCAAGTAGGCGATACGAATATTGTGTAAATTTATACCGATTTTAAATAATTTATGAGCTTAATGATGTCTATTATAGAAAAACGACTGACATTTGCAGAACATTAACTAAACTCTACCGTACTTGTTTCCTAAACTTATGTATATCCTGTTATTTGATGAAAATATGTTTAGCAATTAATAGCTATTTAAAGTTACCTGTGTTACTAGTACCTACGTGGTATTTTCCTTTACAACATTAAACAGTAAATAAAAAATAAAAAATTGTAGGCAGTCTGGCTTCAGTATGCAAGGACGCAATGTATCGATAAAAAAAAAAACTATTTTGAATCTGTTACCTCCACATTCCTTTACAAATGTTTTATTGGTTGCATTAAGAACGTGGTCAAGTTATTTTTATTTTCAACTCCTAGTATTTATTTACTTATTCCATTGTAGTATTTCTGTAGATTGAAGAAAAGTAATGAGATGAATATTCAATAACTTTTCCAAAAAATGTATGCGGCGTCAGAACACATCAACATATCAGTCTAATATACTTTTTTAATGTACAAGATACAGTAGAATGTTACACTTTAAATAAAGTTTCATTATCATATTATCTATATATTTATTATTAGCCTATGTAATGATTAAGGTTCTTTGTCTAAATAATTATATTTATATTAATAATAAGCTCAAATCAAATTCGTATCGATACGTTCTAACTTTTGCCTTCGCTTCGGTCTGTCGCTTGCTTAATTAAGTTGACTGTCGTTTATTTCAAAAGCAACCGTTCGTTTAATTTTATTACATTCCAAAGCGATCTGCGTTTCAAATGAGCGCCTTACTTTATCACAAGCATAAATTAATGACCCGTGTCTGTCCACTTCCGGACCAATATTGGTTTTACGACGTTGATTTCATAATGTAGATAATTCTAATAAAAAAGGTTAATAATAGTTAAAAACGAAGAAAAAAATTAAGAATGAATCATGGGAGAAAATGACTTTAAGACATTTACTTCTACACTTTAAAGGTCGAATATTGAAACGACATTTTAAATTTAGAACACCATTTTATAAGTTAAAGCAACACTTGAAGTCTAAATACCAATTATATTTTGACGTCTTATTTGATCATTTAAGAAGTGTACAGTTTTCTACTTGATACTAGTCTAAAAATCACTTAGTAATCATTAAACGACCCTAAAGTCTTACTAATGTTAAATTTAAAGACGTGAAGAATATTTTTAAAAACGAAAAATACAGTGTATTTGGAAAGATGTCCTAATGTCGAGTGTATGTGTGAAAGCGTGTGCCGCGCCCGCCGTGTTGCGACACGGCCGGCGGTCAGAGGCACTGCCGCGGCCGCCGCGGACCAATGAATCGTAATAAGGGAACGCGATTTCGTAATCACGAATATACTGACAGTAAAATTTGAGACCGAAACTTAGTGAATAAGCGTTCCTGTGATCCTAGTACATGATTTGTTTGTCAAGAGGCATGAGTGCAAGCTATGTGCAACTGTAGGCAGACAAAGGTTGATGACGGTGATGAGTGACGTCCGTAAATATAAATAAAAACATAACCAGTAATGCTTCTTTGGTAGCAGGATTGGTTGTATTAAAACTATTGAAAACAAATAAACATGTTAGCAGATTATGCAGTATATTTAATTATACTACTTTTAAAACGGCTTAACTCACGTGTAACTCGGTGTCAGTCGACTAGTTTCGAGCCCATCGGGAGTGTCATATTCAGGGTGATAGATAGGGTGATAGATAGTACCGTTCCCACTCACGAAAGTTTTAATAGTTTAATATTTAATTATGATAAAGTCAATGAACTTGTCCATATCTATACATAGGCCACATAAATACATAGGCTTTATATTTACGCAATAAAGAAGTTAAGGGCTGTTACAAAAGTAACAGAGGCCTCGTTAGCAACTTTACATATCAGTGCGAAGTTATAGTGAAATTCACTTCTCAACAGTAATTAGCACTGATGCAAGGCTACACGGTTCATATGTAAAAGTACAGACATGTCAATTGTCCGTCTACCAAACATTCCAAAACTAGTCCAAAACATTAACCGTATTGTATACATAAGTAAAACTTTGATACTGTATCGTAGTAAGTTCGATGTCAGTTGTAAGATTATTTTTTGTGATCAGTCCACCGCGAGTGAATTCGACTGTACATATTTATTTTTCTACGAAGTTATCATTATAGAGTAAAATGTTAATAGCAACATTACATTGACAGGAAAGAGTTTTTTTGGATATTAAAATTGAATTAACTGAAGTCGTAATTATTTTAATGAAGGTATAGCTGGAGTACAAGTTAATGAAAAAAAAAACTTTATTAATGTACGATATTATAGAGGATGTATTAAAAACTTCGAAGGTTAAATGTTAGATCTGCGGAGAGAAATCTCGTATCAATATCTGCTTCCTTTCGAATTATTGATAATCGCTTCCCGAGTTAAAGGTCGACGGATACTAGCTTGTTAGATTAAACATCGTAAAAGTGCATAAATTGCACGAATTATGTTACTTTTAATATTTTTTCCCCCCTTCTATAAACGATAAAAATCTAACTAAGGTTATATAATGAATTAAAAATAATTATTTCTTTTTTAACCAAAAAGAGCACATAAACAAGTAGGTGATTAGATTGAATGTGGATGAATATAAAGGTAGAGGAAAACCGAAGAAGGTGTGGATTGTGTGAAAGAGGATATGCGTAAAAAATGTGTGAGTTCAGATATGAAGCTTGACAGAAATGTATGGACACGGCGTAATGAAAAGGGCAGGTTGATGATGATTACTTTTCTAACAAAATATTTCATGTCTTTTGAATGAAAAAATCATTCACTTTAAGTAAATTAAGATTTATAAATAAAATAAAATAAATAAATATAATAAAAACGCTTTATTTCACAAAACTTTTATCAAATTTTCGCTGGGGCTCTGCTTCCTGTGGTAGGTGGGGACCTGTGTTATAGGAAGCAGTGCCTACTTTTTCTCATTACTACATGTTTGTCAGTTCACTGTAAGTGTGTGTGTGAAAGTGTGTGTGTGTGTATGTTGCATGTATTCTTTAGTTTAATATATGTTTTTTTTAGATATATGTATTTTTTATATTCACGAAACAGACATGTCCTAACGTGGTAAGCTCTGAGAAAGTGTATTAACATAAACAAAGTAAACCCGTGATGGAAAGTGTATGCCGAAATTGTTATTCATTCTGAATATTTGACAGGTCGCCAAGGTGGTTTACACAAAGAGTTGCCAAAGGGCAATGCCTTTTTGAGGAAATACGTGTGGTAGCTACATCAGTCGGGTAAAAATTATGCAAAAGTTTAAAGAATTTATTGACTGTACATATATGGTTTATCCGGCTTGTAGATTAAAATTTACATTTCGATAGTTATTTATCATATTAAGTACATGTAAAATAAGTTTTGTTTAATTTTTTTGTTCATAAACGTATTGCATGCAATTTTTGTATACAATTTTTTTTAAATATTTTTTTATAGTCAAGTGTAAAAGAATCAGGCCCACCGTTCGAAGTAGAAAGTAACACCGTGTCTAAGTTAATAAGTTTCTAACAAACTCCCTATTTAACGCTTTGTTAGTGATCTTATTATTGTGGCCCTTGATGCGCGAGAGAAAGGTCACTTTTGTTTTTATTAATAACCAAAGAAAGGGCTTCAATTATTTCTTTGTGAACGTGACAGTGAACAATATTCAAGTCTTTTAACTATGATTTTATGTGTTTATCAAAGTTAAATTCTAAATTGTTCTGAATATATTGTTGACTAATACTATTGCTTTCTCAAGTTATCACGCTACACAACGCAACAACGCATTAAAGGATTACACGATTTTGAATCGTATTCCTTTGTGTTAAGCTATATAGCAGGCACGTAGATTGCTGCAATTATATCGTGTCACCTAGATCCTAATATGAGTGTTGCCATGTACGCAGCGATCGGGGCTAATGTAGTAGCGGTAAATGATTTTGTATGCATTAGGTGATCTGTAACCGTAATGGGTTCAGACCCTAAGGGGAAACCTAACTATTTGTTGCCTTTTACAATTATAGCCTAGTTAATTATAATAAATTCTAGCTTAATTAATTATGGAATACAGAATACTGTATCATTTTTATTGTTTCAGCTGGAAGTTGAATTTGTATTGGTAATAATAGGTCCATTGTTCAAATTAAAATTCACGTTTATTCGTGACTGCATTATTACTTTTTTCTGGCTCATGTGTTTAAATATCACAAATTATCTTTATCCAGACACTATTAGTGATTAAATGAAGTATAATCTTAGAAAAAAGTTTTTAATAGAGATTCCTGGTAGGTAGAAAAAGAAAGAGGGATAGGAATGCGCGAAATGTGACATGATCAAGAAGGGACGATTGATATGATGAATGATAAATCCATCTGAATGAAGAAAACCGGGACGAGCCTGCGTTATAGGGATACGAGCATAGAGATGATGAATTAAAAATTAATTATTAAGATGATTTATTAATTTTTCTTGTTTTTTTTTTTAAATATCGAGAAACATAACGTAATATTTTTATATCACATCTATTTTAATACTTGTATTAGAACATATCATAACTTGTTTTTAACTTACAAGAGTGTCAGTGTAAACCCACGGTTGGGACACTTCGTGGAGGTAAACATTATGTAGTAGAAAGTAAGGAGGCGATGTAACAGGGCGTGGTGATGCCGCACTACGTTTTCACTTAACCAACACATTTAGTTCAGCCTTTTGGTATTTTGGTTGATAAATATTTACCTATGTTCATTAAAGATTCAAAAGTGTTGTAATGAAACGTGAAACGCATATAGGTGTTAAGTTTTTAAAAATAACTATTATTACATATTTAAACATAAAGTCCTAAAACATAATATTATTATAAAAGCGCACAAAAAATTACAATAAACAATTCTGTTTCAGATGTCTTTGACATAAACTTTTTATCCCCAAGATCTTAATTGTTTCTTCTCACAGTCTCTCCACTCCTCTCCTCCTGTCAAAGACGACTTAATTGTCGAATAATTATTTATTAAATGTTATTAATATATATGGTATTACAAGAGTCGCGTGCACTTCGAAGGAGTTCACTATCCGTTTCCTGGCCGGTGTCGCAGCGAGCGGTGAGTGCAGGAAATGACGCCGCCTAGTGCCGGCCACTTGACTGCAACTAGTTAACTTATAAGTTATTATTTAAATCAGTCGACCGGTGTAAAACTTTCGACGTGTTGATACAGTATGAGTTTTTATTGCATTACGTTGCTGTATGTACTTATTAATTTACTAGCTTTTTCACGCGACTTTATACACGTAGACTTAAAAATATAAACAGCCTATGTATTCTTGCAGGCCCCGTTCTAAATTCAAATTACAACCAGCTTAGTGCAGCCATTCTAGAGATACCTTCTAACAAACTCATCTATCCATCCAAACTTTCGTATTTCTAATATAAATAGGTTTAAATTATCTTGAAGGAAATTTAAAACGATACTGGCAATAGTAATTTGAGCAATTTATACTAATTTTTAATATTTAACTGTGAGGTAACATCTGCGTTTCTAATAAACTAAAATTAAAGCACCTCCAATGAACTGAAAAAGTATCTTGAAACAAATATTTAAATTACTTGTTTAGGTTAATCGATTGTCATCGAATCTTTTTCGCTTGCAATAGTTAATTCAGTACAGCGCTTCTAAATCCATCATTGTCCATAATCACGAATGATAAAATATTTAGCAAACTTCGTACAGTTTTTGAATTAACAACCTTAACTCGATGGTATAAATAATATTTTCGATTGGTTGATTATTTTTTAAAGAATGAAACTGCGTGCGAAAATGTATTGAGTAATATCTTTTGTAATTGACTGTTTGTATTGTTATGTCCTCCGTTCTCACCGCGCTAATGTTCCAGATACGAAATATTTTAGGTACGACTTTAGGTTGCCTATTTTGTCATCTTTGTTACGCACGAAAACAGACACATTCAAGTTATTACGTGGTACGTCATTTGAAGTCGTATACATTGTTTGAATGCTCATGAGACTTTCAGTTCGATTAGTAACTTCTGAACAGTTATAGTGAGGTGAAACATTGCGATGCAATCTATACATGTCGACGAAGAGAGATATGTGTGAAATCAACATGCACTGTCCCGGCGTTGTCGGCTAAGGCCTAGTTACCCCTAACTAAGTTAGGCTCCGAGACCGTCAAGTGTGACTTAAATGAGTCGATAATGACCAATTAAGCTGTACTTCGTGAAATATTAAGTTTGGTGGGTTAACGAGTACAGTTAACAATCCAAGAGAACCTCCCAATGGAATACCGGAAGGCAGTATTTCGTTTATGTCTAGTCTACGCGATAAATTACACTTAAAAGTATGCTACAACTAAGAATTAACGGTAGAAGATTGAATCCGGTTCGAGATGATATCGTACACTTGAAAACAATATTAGAGGTTATTCATCTAAATTCAGCAGCAATCGCGGAAACATACGCGACTAGATTTAACTATATCTTGCTATTCCTTGACGCCTGATCGTAATGACAAAGAGGTTCGTCGTTGACATATAGACGACGCGCGGCCCTGACCAGGCGAGTGATTTTGCGACATGATGTATTTGACCTTGGGTTCACATTGGTCGAGCAATGTGTTAAGCGCATATTTGATAGCTATTTAACCTTTATAGCGGACGCTTAAAAGCTTCTATTAAGTTGAATATAGCTTAAGACGAGCCGTTAAATATTTTAATTAAATACCAACTTGACATTTTGTCTTACGCGGTGTACGATTAAATTTGACCCTTTCAAAATATGACAAGATTCTTCTCCTTATTGATTTTAACTTTTGTTTTCTATTTATATTTGCGAGTCAACATTTTTTTATGACTCAGAGGCATGGGTGCCTGCCAAGTCTCGGACCAAGATGTTGACGATAGAGCGAAATGGAGAAGACGGACATGTAAAGCTGACTCCACCATCATGTGGGACAATTAAGCCAGGAAGAGAGAGAGTGTCAACATTTTTTTTATGCACCAAAATTGCCCAAGTTTTGGCCAACGTGGGCGAGTTATTACTAACTTCTGTGTACGTTGCGGGTACTTAACATCTCGTTTGCAACGAAAGTGAGAGCAAGAGTCCGGAACCGGTGGCGCACGTCGCTGGCCGCAGGTGCGCGACCGGTTCTACGCAAGATGTACCGTTCACTAGTGACGTTCACGTCATATGTATCGATAAATATAAAAATCACTTCAATCGTCAATTAATTTAAAAAAAATATATGTTAAATGAATTATATGAGATGTATTTGTATTGATTTTTTTTTATTCAATCCAATTTATAAAGTATGTTTTAATTTTTAATCATCGAACTCGCTAAAATAAATTAGCAGTTTTTATAATAATCAATTTTAATTAGGGCTTTTTAATATTCTAAGAATTAACAACTTCGGAAAGGTCACCGGGGAATAAAGATTTAAACGTATTTATCCTTAAATATTATTTTTGTTACCGTTTTTTTAAAATCAATATGTGTTAAAATATAGACTATATAAAGTCAGTGGTATTACAATTAATAGTTTCAATGTTCACTATCAAAAATTAAAAATAAAATTAATGTGAAACTTGTAGACATGAAAGATCACAACTAGCAAGTCACTAGTCCAAAAGAATTTTGTGTACCAAACATGTTAGGTAAGGTGCGTACGCAAATCTGTTAGATAATTCACTTTCCAAGAATCGGTTACGACATTTTTGACATTGTTTAATGAAGCGTTAGTAAATATTGAATACTAAAAAAAATTAAGGTTAGTTTTAACTGAGATTATACGCGACATAAAAGCTGAGCTTTGGGTATAATCGAGCTTTTTAAGCTGCTAATTCAAATACAATGTATGGTAAGGTTTACAATTAAATTAGATTGAAACGTCGTCATTTTTTTCTTTTCATTTTTTGGGTGTTTTGCTTAAAATAATGTCTGTCCCATATTGACTTTTACATAACAAAGACATCATAACCTGAAACATTGATAGGACAAAAACGGTAGTCATATTAACAAACATGATATATTCTTAATTCTATTTATTATGGTCACAGTTTGTTGTAGAATATTGCATCGTAAGTGGTAAGTCAAATTAATTCTTCGTACAATGTATTGACCTTTTTTCACTCACGAATCTGTTGTCTTCACTGAATTGAGTTGATAATGAAAACGCTAAAAGTCTTATTTTATTGAATAAATCGACATCTTTAAACTGATAAGAATTAATTTGAGATCACGGAAGTCAACAACGCTAAACTGCTCTACTAATCGACACAGATCGAAAACAGAATGTTAAAATGTTGTTCAAGTATTTAACGAAAAAAACAATCTAAGCACGATGACGTTTTAAATTCAGAACTTGTCTTCAGAGAAGCGGACGTTGTTCCAATACTGTATATTTCTTTAAGATCTTTAGCGAAAATAAAAAAAAACATTATTAGCCTACTTAACAGTTTAACACAATACTATGAGAATATTTTTCACTGTTCAAAGAAAAAAAACTCCTTAACATTTTATCTTTAATTAACTGTACTCCTAGTACCACAAAAGCTTAACAAACAATAAGCTTACGTGACGTCACATAAATATAGTTATATATTTGCGGTCATTTAGTTATCAGTAGAAAACCAGCAGTATCAAAGCGTGTGTCGGTAAGCGAGCCGGAGGCGCGAGGTCGCACCGACACGATCTGGTTCACATTGATACCACTACATGAACTATTCAAAGCCTATACTGACACGTTAAATAGGTTACCCTGGGAATTCGAGACGAGATATCCTTCATATATCATTGTTATACATAATTAAATGCATATTTATGTTAATTATATAATTATGTCAAAGAATTTCAATTTTTTTATATTTCTATTATAAATTTTAATTTATGATAATGTGAATTTTTAGGTGTTCTTTAAATGTAACATATTAAGTTCAAAGGTAAGTTATATGTTTAACTGACTAATAATGAAGTAATATATTCGGGTCTATTCTAACTTGAAACAACTTAACATGCGCAAGTCTAATTAAATTTATAGAATATAAAATACGTTAATAAAACATCTATCTTCAAGTCTACTGGCGATTTTAATGCATTAATAAATTCCAGACTGAGGTCATTTAATTATCAATTCACTGCTAAACAATTTAAGCAATACCAAATGACGTGTCTGGTTGTCTCTAAATCGGTCGCCGCCGGGTAAAGGTCACGTTGCGAAAAACGTTTCGAGCTCCACACACGTGCGTGCGTCACGCACCTGCCGGCGCCCATTGCGAATGTATTGTGATGAAAGTATCTCGCCTTGGATATGACCCGGTCATATGACATCATAACATCAATCATTGAATCATATATCTAGTTCCTTGTCTAACAGTGAAGATAACATAAAAGGAATGATGCAAACAAAAGAGTTCATAACAAAAACAAAATACGGTAAAGAGTTTGTCGTGTTTTGTCAAATGCAGTGATGCTTGTATTGTCATCCCTTACTTTCTCCTTGGAAAGAACAGGGACAACATATGTCAGTACAGTCGAAACGAAGTGAAATGAAGTGATACTAAACAACCAGTATCTCATTATATATCTTGTTTTTAAAGCCAATAAAAGAGATAGAAATGCTCGCGCATTTCAGGTGTGGCTACAGAGACGATTCATCGCAACTGTTGCAAAAAATATAATTTGTAACTGTTCAATGTAATATAGCATATTTTGAGACATCATAAGCAGAGACAGGTGAGAATGTATGTGTTAAAAGATTGCTAGCATTCAGGTACTCGGAGAAAGTTATATCAAAACATCATTATTAAAAGATAACAAAAAGACCATGAGGTTAACAGGAATAATTTGTTGGTGCCCCGGGCGGTACAATAAATTAACTTTGTGTTACGTACGTATAACAGATTTTTATTTTTATTTTTATTCAGTATATGATAAGTGCTTTTCTATAATAAAATGTTAGATAACTAGCTAACGCCAGCGCGTTATAAAAAAAATGAATAACGTGCGTGTTCTTCCAGATTATGTTATATATACAAGTTAAATTTCATTCAATTCTTGCCGGTGTATTCTTCTTCATAACTCCAGTATTCTCTCCCATCATTTCGTGTAACAATGTGTCTATATTAAAGTACTCTCCTAACACGATAGTGGGTAACGTCTGCAACATCTGACGTAGGAATGCGTCCGATGCGAGGCAGCAATCAGAGCGGCGCTGTCGCAACGTCCGCGCACCACATCCCAGTCGAGCGTTCACCTCACCGATCTCTATTAAAGATCTTGTTATTTATAAATTAATCTGCAGGCAAGACACGGATAGTAAGAAGGAGTTAAGAACCATGTGTTTCACTATTCTAGTACTCAACATGAGATACGTTTAATTGGCTGCAAGTGACCTTGATATACAACTGTATTCGCCATCAAGAATCTTTGCAAAGAGTAAGAGTTCAAAGAATTCTTGCAATGTCGCATATTATACTTTTAAATTATCATCACACATCAAAGTTTCTACGAAAATTGTATCTTACCTTAATAGTTATTTTGGTGTCGAATGAATTCGTCAAAACGGTCGAAACGCTTTAAGGCAATGCTCATTGAATACGACCGAAATGCAGCTGACATTAATACTGCAATTGGAGCAGTCGTGAACGGGCTTACGAAATATTCTTGCTATTGGAAATTTTATTAAATATCATACTACATTTAACGACCGCACTCAGAGTGGTTTATACACAACTAAGGCATTTCTTTAGTGTGAAATAGTATGGAGTTTCTATTGTAATATATTGATTATGTCACCATTAAATGACTCTGTATCTGACTAGCAATAGTAAGTAACAGATGGACACAGACGAATGTTTTCTAGCCTTCATAAATCTCGCAGTTTTAATTACCTTGGTACGGCTTAACCTTAAAGTATTCTCCAGATAGGAAATATATTTTTTTCTCATAAATCATTTATAGAAAACAACCGACAACCCGCTCGTGCGTACAGCGACTGATGGAAAGTGAAAATTGACTTTCAACACAAGAATGCTGTTTACTCCAGGAATTGTACTGCTCACTAGAATGTTACGTCATTCTATAAACGTATTAGGGACGCGGAATCTCAGTGCGGGCACTTGTTGCTGCTCACGGCGAGTGACGAGTTTTTTTTACATTTTTACTCAGTAATTGATTGCATGTGAGTAACCAATATGTATATAATTACTTGATTACCAACATTTATTCATTTGTTTTTTTTTTCATTCTCAATAAAACTTCAAATGCTCCATAGGAAAACTTTACGTATCTTCAATGCTGACCACATTAAAAACGTGATTTCCGGTGTGGAAAACGTGATACACTTAAATTTTAATATTTAACTGTGTTTATAAAATTTTATAAATTGCTATCTTTTTTTAATGTGTTTAAACAATATTTTTTTGCATTATATTATATGCACATTTAGGTACATGGTAGAATGAATACTTGAATGTTTTTTTTAATAACGAAGTCGGATAACCGTTTACATGTAGCAAGTAGTAGACAGAAGTATTAAATGATGTGTCGAAGTATACAAAATATCAAACACATTTGTTTGAATATCGCAATAGAATTATTATCTAACACTTATCGATGCGCGTCAGTTACGCGGCGCGTGTGCCCCTTGTGTGGTGCAGCGTGACCGACACCTAACGTCCACACTTGCATCCTTTTTACCACTGGGTCATTTACAAGATTTATTGGAAATGAAATAAATATAAAAACAATTTTTGATTTCAATGCGACACAACCTCGCTTGACAACCACAGTGTAATTGTTTAAATTTTGCAACGAAACGCTTAAGTTAATTTATAATGGAGTTTTGACACTGTTTTTTCTTTTAGTGTATATAACTTAATAAAGACAATACTTAAAGTGACTTAACAATAGATTAGGATACAGTAAACAAATACTTAGTTATGAATTTAGAAATTACAACTCTTGCATTACCTACTAGTCAATTTTATCATACGTATTACAATCACATATTGAAATCGTTATGATTCATCGTATTCTATATTATATACCATATACTCGTGATCATATCATCTAACGGCTCGGCGCTCCATATTCCAGTCCTGAATATTCATGACGTGTCAACGGTTGCCAACAGTAACGGTTCGTTGGTGGTCGATTCATATTAGGTTAATATAGGCGACGGGATGTTGTGATGTGAATTCTGAGTACCACCGCGCCGGGAATGTGTAACTTAATGTATATATGTTACAAGAAATATGTATATTAATGAATTATTAAATTATGATTTGATGAATTGCGATACGATCTTTAATTCAAGATTCACTGAGTTCTGAGATAAAGGTGGAGCAAGATAGGAGGTTTTATGTATTTGGATGATATCAGTGAGCGACGGGCCGCGAACGCGCGATAGTACCGTTCCCACTCACC
>JAODUI010000005.1:644034-677718 GCA_027563995.1 Papilio gigon | reverse complement strand
TCTGCGATTCCTCTGGTGTTGCTGATGTTCATGGGCGTCGGATCAAATAATTTTAGGCGATCCGAGGCTCGTTTGCCACCTTTAATATAAAAAAAAAATAAAGAAATTCATTTGATACATAAAAAAACTGTAACTGTAACATAATCTGTAATCAGTTTCTTATGAACATATTAATTATAATTACGGTTTGAATCTCGGTGTTTCTTAGTTGTTTTATATAGAAGTATGTACGTAGGCTGATGTACATAATAACGTCTTATATAACTATCGCATTCATTACCGAATTGCATCAGATCTAAATGTACTTGAGATTGCCACTGCCGTATACAGTCGACAGAGCTTACTTATGGTAACTTATTCCGTTTAAGTTAAAACTTAAAATTTATATTCAAGTAATCAAGTTTATAAGTAGCGACAGACCCCGGTCCAGTTAAATACAACACCAAATATATTTTAGACGAATGATTGGTGCCATTCCATGAGTTTATAAAATTTTCTCAGTAAGACTAACGTGAACTGCACTTAAAGTAGTTAAGTGATCACTTAGGTAGTAAGTAGAGTTAGAGAAATATTTACTAAGCGAGTTAAGTAATGATTTTGTGATTGTGGCAATTTTTAATTGGTAATAACATAAAATTTTATTTATTATAATTGAAGAATGAAATAGCTTTACTATAAAGAATGATTTATCCATACATTGTAATTCAGATAGTAAAATTTGCATACAAGTGCTATCAGTGGTGTTAGGCCATTCTTTTAAATTTGCAACTAGGACATTATCCGATGCCTTGACATCAATACATGCGTATATGACCGAATAATAAGGTTTTTTTCTATTTTTTAATCTACATCATGTAATGAAATTTAATGAAGGCTTTGTCATTTCAATTACATTTAATACTGAATGATAGAATAATGTTTTAGTAAATAAAGAAATGATCGTTACCTATTTCAAAACTTAACATTGATTTACATCTTATAATCATAGATGGCGCTGTTCAAAATTTTAACACAAAGTCTATATATGGTGTTAAAATATCGTAGTTATAATACTGTGATTACTGCTGGTTAGTTTTTTACTAATTTACTAGAGATCCCCAATTGATTGAATGTAGACCATCATTCGTAACATCTTTTTTTATATCATTATGCACTTTACTACTTAAAAAACGGCTCAACTCACATGTAAATCGGTGTCGGTACCGACTAGTTTCGAGCCCATCGGGGACTCTTCTTCAGGGTGAGTGGGATTTGTACTATAGCGCGTTCTCGGCCCGTCGCTCACTGATGCCGTTTTGTAAGTAGTATAGTGAAATGTCTCACGAAAGTTTCAATAGTTTAAACATTATGCACTTGTCTACTTTAAATATGTCAAATTTCATGTTTATCTGTTCGCGCGGTTTCCTTAGAAAGAAATACGTTTTCCGTTTTAGTATTGATACATAGATTTATTACGTAATTCCATTTTATCTAAATGATAGATTCATACCATTTGTAAATGTCTGTGTTCAATTTATTTGATAAAATCATAAAACAAGATAAATCATTACTTAGTTTTCATTTTCAGCTGATTTCAATATTATCATAATGCAAGAACTGCTTAAAAAACAACCTTCCTTTCACTTAGTCCCCCCCTACTCACTGATGAAACGAATGAGAATCCACTTTCCCGCCAAAAATTGATAGATTTCAGCGAAGATTGAACGACGAAAATATTTATGATAATTTCTCCTTTTAAGTAATCAATGAAGTAACACGTTACTTAAGGCAAGTTATACGTAAAAGAGTGTCATCTCCATTACGCGAATGACCCACTTGCTAGCCGGTTTTGGACATCCCTATTGGAATTCCAACTTTATTAAGTTCGACAGTAATTAAAGGCACGTTTTAATTTTGCACAATTTCCGTTTCATTTCTAAATATAAATGATTCAAAGATAGTTCATAGAATAATCTTGCGACCCTATTGCAATTCTACCGTGTAAATATTTAGTAATATTATCTTGTACCCATTACAGCTAAATTCTAGACAAGTGCTAGGTGTTTATAGCAAAAGTTGAATAGTGAGATTCGAACTCTGACCATGTGACCGAAGATTCAAAAAACATTAAGCTATTGGCGTATATGTAATAATGTAGTTTCATTGTCATGTATGTACAAGTAAATCAGTTCATATTTCTCCACACAGACTCTTCTTATCAAAAATTTATTATATCAAATATTTAATTGTCATTTGTTATTAAATTGTTTTTATTTATATTGTATTTCAATATTACACATTTATAATGTCAAGGAACAGAGGTAAAAAGAAACACACGAATTGTTGTAGTTTATTTAACAATCATAAAATGTTTTGTTTGTGTAAACAGTTTTATTCTTTTCCAAATTTCTTTCTTCAATTCGGTTGTCAGAAGTCTCCACAATATCTGTAATAAAATATAAAAATAAATTTAATTACTCACATCCTGTATATATACATACTTAGTTGTGCCCTTTTAAAATATATTAAACGTGATAAATATATAAAGATAATTTAAAAGAAATCTCAGTTCGTATCGTATTATAATTTAAAAAAAAAATTGTATTAACAAGTAACTAAGTGCAATTAAATATTTCTTAGCCAAAACTTCCGATATAATAGTAATAAAAAATCGGACAACGTTATTAGCTTCTTGGCTTAAAGGGCTCGTAATCAGGGCATATAACAAAAATGCCACAACGATAAAACTTTTTCAGTCCTATTAGATGTCCCTAGTTTTTATAGGTAGTGTTACATGATCACATCGTTTGTAATTTCCACGTTCTTGCAATAGCTTAGGAGGTTTCCTGTTACTAGGAATTCAGAAAGTGCTACTATGCTTATTTAATACCCACATAAAAGTTAATGGACGGTCCATTACTTTGTTTTACCTTTTAAAGTATATCTTTGGATAATGGTTTGCAAAGTTTTGAGATGTGTTTTTTGTTTATATTGGTGTTTTTTTTTACCTCAAAACGTGACACAGAATACTGTTTGATGTAAATTGTCGGTTACAATTTAATTCCAAATATGAATTAATAATTTTTATTTATTTGAAATTAAATGTTTCGAAAAATCATACCGATCACTGTTTGAATAAGCAACGTGTAATATCTTACTCATGTAAGAAAATTATCCATATATTTGTAATATAAACAAACATTACGTTAGTGAGATGAACTGTATAGTGGATGTGCGAATGTAAAAAACAAACATCTACTTTCGAGTGCTCACAGCATTAGCGCGGAGAAAACAGCTTTCGCCGACGCCTTATAGCGTCCGAGCTAACACAGCCAGCAGCCAGCACGGCCTTATGTAATTAACTATTGATTGATTTTATAACGTGACAGGTGTAGACATGGCACTGGTATATGTCATAGCTTGTTTATGTATTTATTCAATGAAATGACAGCAAAATGTACAGTAATTGTCACTTTTGTTATTGTTAGAACATTTTAAATTGAAAAGCCTTGCTCATTAAATAACATGGGGTGTTATAACAAGAAAATTGTAAAAAATAGATTATGGCAAATGTTACGAATTCGATATTCAAATTTTAATTATCTATGTTTAGATACTAAACAAGTTATTACATAAGACTCTAACTTACTTATATGTAGTCTAACATCGATAAATTGATTATGCAGAGGGGTGTTAATTTGCCCTTGACCGGTACTACGAAGGTTTTATTGCTACTACACTAGATGTGCCAATGTCGCGGTACTTACGACCAACATTTAGTGAGTCTTTTTACAACTTTGTCACAACAACATTGGGCTACATTGTCAAATCCAAAGACGTATTCGAATGATAAATATAAAACGTACGTAAAAGTTATTTTAAAAATGATTATAATTCTTTTATCGACATGTTTGTTGGTAGTGCGGGTTTTTACTGCAGGACGAACTCCACTAAAATATATCTTACTAATATCATAAATACGAAAGTTTTAATGGATGGATGAATAGATGTTTGTTATATATCTCCAGAACTGGGTATTTTTAGAACATCTCAAAAAAACAGGTTACTATTTTTTTGTATTCGCGTATGAAATCGCGGATAACTAGTTATGATTTATCCATACAAATGTCATGCAAGGCAGTCCACTCTAACTGTAGCAGTGAATATTTAAAAGCAATTGAATGTTTGTTCTCCAATGTCATTGACGTGAAGGAAATTATGATCATTTTAGCATACGGGGCCGGTTAGAAATTCAGTGTATATGTGCCGAGGTTCCGCACACAGCGGCGTGTCGCAAGCGCGCGGTATGCGCTATGTGGATTATGCAAATACTTCAAGATCAAAGCAAATACACGCAACGACACAGGAAGGGCACGGCTTACAACAATGTCTTATATAAGGACAGAGATATTCAGTTGTCAAATACAATATTATAGAATCGCCTAGAAAGCCATAAGAAATTATGTGTACGGTCTTGTTATGTATTTTTTTTAATTATAAATAAAACCCTCTGTACACGAAATAGAAGTTAAAACATACGTATGTAGTTAACATTTTCAAATGTCAGATAAGCTGTACCGTTCTCAGTTTAATACACATTAGTTTTAACTGTACAATTGGTCAGTTCAATTACATCTTTTATTACATAATTTAAATAGTTAAAACAGTTAATAATGGATAAAATGTTTAAAAGTTTACATCGGGAACATAATCAGAAATAATTAAAAAGGTTGTGTCTTTTTAAAAAGTTGAGAGAAGTAAACGGGACTAACAAAAAGCTCGTGTTAACGCCTCTTGGAGCTTCTGTGTCATAAATATTAATATTCTTTTACACTCAATACTGAAGTTCATTACTATCGACAAGATGAAGGCTAGTGATGTACAATGAGAGCCTTAAACAGTATGCGTAATTGAATGCACTTCATCGAATTATAAAAAAAAAATATTTAAATGGCTACCCTTGAAAAAAAAAACAAAATTATCGAAGCTTACAGTGTATTGCAACACAGGTGGAGGAAGACCGAAGGTGTGGATGGATTGTCCTAAAGAGAATATGCGTAAGAAGGAATATAGATTGATTGAGATGTATGAAAGAGTAGTACGTACTGTGCTGACCCGCAGACGAAGGGCAGGATGATTATGATACAAGCGTACTGTGTTGATCATGAATTTAAAATTCCTATTTGTATATTAGTGTTGTTAAATACATCACTCATACGTGACGAATTAATTATTCGATTAATCATCGTTTCATAATCGTTTATTGTATATCATACGGTCATTAGCCCATCACTATTGAAGTTAAACGGAGCCAAGGCTGAGTACACTATGTCGGTGTCGACACGCGCGACACCCGGCATAATGTTTTAACACAGTTCAGTATGTTTTTTATTCGAAACACGTAGAATGCGGTAATCTATAAGGTTTATTGAGATGTGCCGATGCACTTCTCATGTATTTGAATATTACGTGTATAAGGATTGATTATAGCGTGTCGTGAATTATTTAAAGGAAACAACAAGCTTTGTAAATGTTAATAAAGTTTTTTTTTTATTTCTTAGACGTTTCATAATCTATACCTCGATACGTGAACGAACACACATAGAATTTTTTTTTAAATATTCTACGAACTGATAAACATGAAATTTGACAGTTACAGTTAATGTACTGAAATGTATATAGCTTTTTTTCAATAAAAAAAATACTTTAATGCATTATAGTCGCATTTCGACCAAAAGGCGAAATAATATCAGTAATTCTGATTAAACTAAAGAGTAAAGCCGTTTAAACCGTGAGCTTACTTGACACATTTATAAGAAACAAATGATGGTAGTTATTCATACAATGAATCAGTAAACACACGATATAATCTTGCGGTAAACCTTGTAAAATACAAATGATTAAATTGAACGCAGAAATATCTTAATAAGCTCTCCGCTATACTTATTGTAATATCATGTTTCAACATGATGCAGCATCATACGTTCGACTTTGACAAATTGCACAAAACTCTTCAAGTTTCATGGCCAAGGTGTGCGCCGCGCGAACACGGCTGTGCGCGATTACAACTTCAATTATGTTTGTGAATTTCCTCCTCAACATTATGTTTATTTAAAATTTTGTCATTGATCCAAATACGCACGAGACTAAGAAGTCTATATTTAAATTGCATACAATCAAATAAACTAAAAATGCCCTATTATCTAATTGTTTTGACGATTTCAAAAATCACATCATACAAAAAAAATTACATTCATATAAAATAACAATCAATTCACATATCTATTGCGTAAATTTTCAATTAATATACTTTCTATTTATTCAACTTCAACATTTTCTTGACAAGAAATAAAAGTAAAAAGAAAACGTAATATAAATATTTCCGTTGCAACAATAAGATTGCAATCAAAGTAATGCAGAAGAAACAATACCTTGTTACAATGAACCTTACGAAGCGGAGTTCCGTTGTTGCAAGTTTATTTACTTGTCCAACTTAAAATAAACTTTATCTCAAATACGTTAACATAAACACAATCAAAATTTTCATCAATGAAAAAAAAATGAACATCGTCAAATAATTTGTCAAACATTTGACAAACAGTTCTAATCGTGTACCGGCCGCTTTAGAATGATGTAAATAAGATATTGAATTCTAGACTCGTCTTCAACTTGTAATTCCACTAATTGTTATTCAGAATATCGTTTGACCTTTAATGCCGCGCCGAGTTGTTTATTGAACACCTGTTTATCTTATATCGGTACTACAAACACCATCGGTCGAGCCGCGCTCAACTGCGGCCAAGAAATAATTACAACATATAATTGGAATAAACAAGTCTAAGTACGCTGTGACGTCAGTGGTGACGTTAGTACTGTGTGACGTCATGAATGTCGTCGGCTTGTAGTTAAAAATTTTGTACAGACAAGAAGAGGCATCGTTTAATATGCACGAGCTATTTTAAATCAATCTTTCATCATCATCATCATCATCAACAGCCCCTGTCTGCCCACTGTTGGACATAGGCCTTTCCCAATGTCTTCCACAGTATACTGTCCTCCGCCTTCCGCATCCAACGATTCCCTGCCGTCCGCACTAATCAATCTTTGCGCACTTTAAATCACACGTTTGAGATATTAAGCTATGTGTATTTGCTTGATATTAATATTTCGTTCGCTGGTGTTATTTACATTTTTCTTTTCGATAAAAATAAACGTGTGTCAAGAAAAATGTTCGCAGAACAAAAGCTGCCAAACACAACCGACCAATGCGGGCTAAAGAATTTAAAAAGGAATCCATATTGACGTCAACGATCAAGATAAAACCTTAAGGGATTCAATGTCAGTACAATTGTAATTAACTACAAGTTGAACCGGTGTCATTTTCGCTTAATTTTTCTCAACAACTTCCTCACAAGTAATAAATGACTTAAACAGCTTATATCGGCTTGAGGTTAACTGCGAGCATTGGGTCACAACTTTACGGCAAGATTTACTGCCTCTGTACCTGTTAAAACTGTGTTCAACACAACGTTAATCGTAGTAATCATCAGCTCACTATACGTCCCCACTGAGTGGCTCGAAGCCTACCCTATTATTAGCGGTGACTAGTCGACCATGCTGGCCCAGTCAGTGTTGGTTGACTTGTTAGTGGTTGCGAGCTGACAAATTGTGTGATATCGTCTACATCGCGCGCGGATCTAGTGTTTGCGAGCTGTCGTAAATTTTGGATGGCAGTATACAATACGTTCGAAGCGTCTCGATCACCTTGGGCCGGCATTCCGAGCTCGGTAAGGCGGTATTATTACTCAGCGACCCGCCCACCGCGCTAACGCAAACAATGATAACAATTGCCAAACACACGTACTTGATTGGAATACAGAACTATACATGGACACAAGGTACGACTTGTGCTTTTATAGGAAATCTGACCTCACCTACATTAAATATCAATCTATCAATGAAATAAAATTATACAAAGTATGCCTTAAATTTTTGTATAAGAATAACTAAAATTAATATTATAATAATAGCGTAGTGCCAATAGCCTAATGGTTAAGGGTTCGGACTACCGATCTAGTTATCGTGGATTCAAAACCTGCCATTCGACTACTGTCGTGAACCATACTCTAATACAAGCTTTTTCAAGCTTACATGGAATGGTTACAAGAAATGAAACTGAATTAACAAAAATTTACTATTGTTAAAAAAATAATTCAATTAAATGATATTTCTTAACTGTCAAATTAATTTAAATGAAGAAATCGAATACATTAAATGTATGGATTATGAAATAAAACGGATGTAGAAATATTGCTAACATCCGTTCAAATAAAAGATATTAAATGACTTCGCTCGCGACTTAGGAATGCTCAAGATGAAACTTGTTTGTTTTCTCGAAGCAAATTACGACCTCACCGTCGACACTTTCTAACTTCTCTTTTAAAAACTTAATTATACCCAGGGCTTTATTTCTGCAGTGGAAAGTCACGGTTAATAACAACGGCTATATTATATATAGTTTATTGTGTTAATGTTGAAATATATTATATATTTCAAAATTATAAAATAAACTATTCAATAAATAAGGCATTAGGTCCGTGTTCCATTAACTGAACAGTTCTCACTTTAATTGATTTAATATTTATTCAGTACGTATAATTAACATTGCGTTACTGCTGATACCAAATATAAGATTTGCAAGACCTTTCCACATTTTCTAAATCGACCTTCGGAATAATCCATGTGACTTAATAAAGGATAACAAATAAATACTTCAAAGTGATTAAGTAACCTTTAAACTTCAAAGGAACTAAAGCTTCACTATATAAGGTCCGTACACCATCATTTGTTCCTACGCACAGTCCGCGCGTGAGGAAAATTCCGATTGGCTTGTGTAACAGATAACGAATTCTGAGAAGTACTTATGTAAATACTGGCAACAAAGAAACATTTTTTTTTTTAGAAACATTTGAGTATTATTAGCTCGTGATATAATATTGCGTAAACAAGAAAATTCTTCAAGAATATTATTAAAGGCACAATAAGATAGTGTAGAAAGGCAACCCTACATGATTATTAAGGGTTGCCAGGCAACAGAAAAACTCTGAAATGGCTGATGGGCTAAGGGTATTTTTTAAAAAGAATACCCGTCACACTGGTGCCCAACGTGGGAGTCCCATGCTCACTGACTGAGTTATCAGGGTACAAAAGATTTATTCAAATAGTAATAAATTTGAAACGCACTTTGTACAATCCAATGTTGATTGCATTCTGTAAAAGCATTTACTAAACAAACTAATGACCTTAGACGTATTTATCTCATCTCTGTTTAGAATTAATAGTATGTTATGGAGTTCTCAAAATAATTACGAACGACCTTAAGCAATTCTAGTATAGTATTATATGTGGCAATATGTAGTCATAGACCATGGCCTATATTTACATACCAAACAAATAATCAATCACATCAGTTCGATAACATGCAGCACTGTTTGTACTGTACTCTATTTGTACTTTGGTATTCATATTATATAAGTAAAGACTACAAAAAAAATCTTGCAAGATGTCCAAAGAAAAAAAAATTGAACACTAGAATTAGTAATTGTTTCACCTACTTCGCGTAATATTAAGAAAAATTTCTAGTAACTCGTATAAGGCTAACTGCTGTACTCAGAGTCGTATAATTGTTACGTAAGTATTCTCTTAGTGAATCTCGAACTAAAACCACATTAAGCACTCGCTTACTTAACTAAGTATACATGGAAGTTATTTTTCTTTTTATGAATAACTAGATGTATTTATTACATGTCGAATGATAAAAATAATTTATGTTACCGAGAGATTATTAGTTTTCCAAAATATTTTAGAATATAGTTACTTAACTGTTGCATAACAATTGCGTAATACAACTACAATAAAATGCGTGGTTATAAAAATAGTTTATGTAAATTTCGAAGCTTGTTAAAATTGATTGATGTCATTTACCTCAACATATACTAGGCTATCGCGATATATGCTATTACGAAATATATGATCTATGTTATATCCCAAGTACTGAAATATACTTGTTTTTATGTTACAAATAAAATTCACAACATTCATAGATATAGCATTATTTATCACCACCTTACAAAAAATCGAAAGATGTGTTGACCAATTGTAAATTGCCAAATTGGAATGCGAAGATGGATGGCAGAGTCAGGAGTTCAGGGTACCGGCGATTGTGCTAATGGAAATCTAGATCGCGAAACTAGTTTTGAACATTATAGAACTCGATTTTTATTTGCGTAAACATTGAATTTGAAATGGAATTTTTATAAGAGAATACGTGACCGGTAAAAATAGTTTTAAACTACAAACTTTGCTTTGTTTACTATTAATTGAAAATATACTTTAAAGAGCCCGTGTCGATTTATTACTCCTTGTATTTATGGATATGGTAAACTTTTTAAAATTAAATTCGTGTAACACAAAAAATAGTACGAGAATGAATATAGAAAAAGGGCGTACCAAAGACAAGTGAAGATCTGAAGCATATTATATGTTATATTTCTTAATTCAATTTCTTCTTTTTCTTATGGTCTTTAACGATAAATGTATTAAAACTTCTTGAACAATTGCGTGGCATTAATTAAAATAATCTGAATTTATTATAGACACAGACGTATCAATAGACGGGACATTATAAACTAAACAGTAGCTCTAAAAGCTATACCACTGGTACAATTTTGATTGTTTAATTTGAATCTTGTGTCAACGATACTGACGGTTGTGTGCAATTGTGCTTAAAGTATTTGAAGGTAACAACGCGTAATGTCCGCCTGTGTAATCAAACTGTTAAGTTTTAACTTACGTATGGAGGCAAATGTTTAACTTTCAGGTACACCGTATAGTTCTCAGTTTTGTCTGTATACGCAAAGTTATAACTGTGTAGGCTTTATTATAAGTATTTGATTCGAGAGGTGAGCGGCGGAGAAGCGACCAGCATTCACTTCGAGTCTTCCGCACTCGAATAAATTACAGCCATAAACGTAAAACAACACGATCTTCACGATTGTCATCATCACTGCCTTAGTACTTAACTGTATTATTACTCAACTATCAAAAGCAGCAATGTATATTGATAAAATGTTCATGTTAGTTTTTTATCTCACCGTATCATATAGTACTATATGTAATCGAATATTTAAAAAAAAACGCATTCGTATAGAATTGAAATATATTTATTGTAATCACGTAGTTATTTGTGCACATATAAAAAGTTATTACGACAGTATAATGTGATATCTTAACATAAAAAAAACGAATCGGCGAAGTCATTAGTATGTAACTGCGCAGTTGTTTCTAAGCTTGTAATTTAACCACGATCTTAACCGCAGTCTCACGTTCTAACTTACCGAACTGTCCTATAAATTGACCACAACGTATATATCTTTGTGTGAAGTAATATGCCGTAGCCTTTGTTATTCTTTTTACAGTATAATGGAAGATGTACACAATTATATATCGTTTACCTCAAATTTATTAAAAAAAATTTAAAGTTTGTTGCTGTAAATAATATTTTTCAAATAAACCAGCCTTCAAAAGATTATCGTTTATAAAGGAGGTTTAGATATTAAAAAAAACATGTAATAACTACTTAATAACAGTACTGTAAACTTGTGTTGTAACTAAGATAGAAAAGCTCGTTAGAATTTTCCTGGTATAAACAACAAAAACGGAGCTTTTTTGCTGAGTTACAATATAACCTTATTATACAAAAGTGCGCATTAATTTAAGATAATGTATGAAATGGTTTATTTTTAAGGTTCATATTGTTAAGATAAAATAGTTGTTATAACCATGTCATATATATAACATATCTGTAAGTAAATTTAAATGGAAAATCTAAGTAAAAATAACACTAACCGGTTGTTTGTTTGTCCACAGGTACCACGAACAAACTTCCTCCGGCGCACCAAGCCCACGACCGTGCCCATCACCACGGACTCCAACACCTCGCCGCCGGACAACGTGGACACAACCACCAACAAATACACGAGGCGCGGCAACTCCAGGTTCAAGGCACGAAAGGATGCCGTCGAAAACGTACCGCAACCCGAGAAGCCGCGGGAAAGCAACGACACCGACGTACGAACTCGGCGGCCATTTTCCAACAGTGACCGCCCGACGCCGCGCAATTTTGCCGCGCGCAGACGCTTTGGTGGGGCGAACTGTGAGTCCGGTTTTGTAACGCAACTAGCTACACCACTTTCAAATACTGCATGCCTTTTTAGCTTTTAATACGTAGACATAAAATCTATATCTGCGTTCATGTTTTATTAATTATTGAACGAGCTGGGTGGGTCTGGGTTCATAGATCTGTATAGGTCTCGCAATTGTCAGCTATACCATATACTAACGTTTACTACGGAGAACTGAGTCGTCGTTCACTGCATACAATGTCTGTATATAACCTCTAATAACACAACAATCTCATTGATGAAAAAAGACAATAGCACAACGTTTATTTATAACACTTCCAACGAAGCAATAAGCCTATATGCTGCTAATAGTACGAACACAATGAGGAAGTGAATTCTTTCAATTGTATATATGATAGGAAACCGATGACCGTGACGATGTAAACAAATATCTAATTACAGTCACCGTCAGAGTACCACGACCTAGTCACAACTAAAACATTTAATTTCTAAGTTTTTCTTTGATGCGTTGACATGTGAAATTTTCCAAGCCTTGATATCTAAAAGGACACTAAATTACACATACGTTATATGTAAACAATACACACATAAAGTTTACTAGTCAATGTTATGGTATACTCCGATTTTTGTCCGCAACTTCGTCTGCTTTGAATTAAAACACTTAGAAGCCTACGCAATACTCGAGACAGTAATCTGTACATGAATTAATCATTTTTTTGTCACTCATCATGACATCATGAAAAATAATGGTTGTGCTTCACTAACCATAACTCAACTAGAAAATGCAGAAATTATTTCATATTACTTTTTACGAATTTCCACATGAATATATAAAAAGAGCGAAATTAGTCAATTAACTTTAATAAATTCGGAATGTATCAGCGATCAGAACGAACTCAAGGTCGCGTGCGCTATCAGAACGTGTTGCACATCACGTTTGTGTTGAGATGAGATTGAAAAGTGTTAGAATAAATTTAAAACAAGTTGATTACACCAGATAGTAAATATCGTTTACTTTTATTACTTACTAGTCTATACTACGGGGAAAGAAATATATGAAAAAGAAATAAATATAAATATATTCATCTATCAAATACTATTAGGTTTTTGTTATTATTCCAGGTAAATTTGAAAAAGCCTGAGTTATGGTTCACAACAATAATCACCCACCGGTCAGATTTGAACTCACTACCGCTAGATCAATAATCCGCTCCTTTAATCGTTAAGCTATTAGCGCTTCCAAACCTATATGTGAAAAACATTACCCACCTATCAGTCTCGCTTCACCATTGGCGGTGGCATATGTAGGTGTCTTCACACTTTACATTCATATATTTTAGTAACTCGTTTAGGTAATACGAGCTTTTAATGTGTTCGTTAACTTTGTACAATCGTAGCATCCCAGGCCGCCGGCGAGGCCGACAACATCCAGTTTTATCAATGACATGCAAATCGTTCCAGTCCCGCGTCTCTCGCGGCCGTAGGCACGACCAGTTTTACATCCGAAGCTTTCTCTGTTAAATATGAAATAGGTGACGTCTTTTGAATATTAATAACATCAACATATCATAGTCATATTATGACCCCTTTTTGATATAATTCGCATACCAGATAAGGGTATCTAAATTGCCGTAATTCACTTCGAAAATATCAATCGATATGCAACCAACTCCTGAGACATCGGTCGACGTAAAGGTTAGTTGAAAACCTCTTCCTTTTGGAAGTAGTTTAAAATAATCATTCGGAAGTGCTCATGCGCATGTCGTCAGGGGCACGGCGATGACATTGTATATTAATAACTTTAACTTTCATATCGATCCTCGGTGAATACAGTTCGCAGTTTCACTTTTAATTTCACAAACGTGTCACACAGAAGCCGGCTTCATTACCCGACGACTATACTAATTGTAACTTTGTGCACATTTATCAAGTCGAGAGAAAATCATAAATAATAAAAAAAAATTCAACCATAATTTCTTTGCGGCCGTCGTCAGCTAAAGGTTACTTCATTAGTTCTTAATCTCGAATTACAATTTCAATATATTGCAAACATACAATTCTAATTTTAACCACACAAATTGTCTTTGACGGATAACTCCGTCGCAAAGTTATTCATTGTTCAATAAGCTCCCATCATGTTTACTAATTGAACGATGTCAATTAGCTAGATTTTTTAACAACTGAACATTTATGTAACATAAATACTATTATTATTAAATGGCTGCACATTTTAGTAACGCGCTCACTTATATAAGTTACGCATAACGCGTTGATATCGCGTGTACAGTTCACTGTTGTGTAACAAATTGGTGTTTTGCGACCTCGACTTTTCATGCTCTTGTTCAGTACTCATCCAATACTGCTCTGTATCACCTTATGACGTCATCACGTATATCAGTAATGTTAGTGCAGAGCTAGACATAACCTGTCCTAATGTCTTTGTGTGTATATAGGACCTTTAGTAAACGTTTTACTAAAAAAACGAGGTAAACAACGCTTACGGCGTTACAAGTTCTTATTAATAGATGTCACGACTAATTCGTTTTTCATCTGTTTTTTATAAAAATAATATTTAATGTGATGCAAAAGTTCTAAAAAAACTTCGCGTTCAAATAATTTCCATGATACATTTTGACTACTTCCTGTGTATAATTTCGTTAGAACAGTTTTAGACGATATTCGTAAACGCCTCGATACCGGGTAAACATTCTCACGCGACCACGTCGCCTACCTATATCTGCGTTATTGCAATATCTCGGTTGCGTTAGACAAGCCAATTTCACAGATCTTTAGCTGTGAATATACGCGGCCATTTTGAACTGTCATAATCACGCACGGTTACACATGTATCGAATATTCATGTCTTGTTATCTAAGGTATAAAGAAAGAGAATCTTTTAGTTTATGCTTAATTGATTTTTTTTGTCGACATTACAAAGAATATAACTAATTTGTTTATAAGATCAAAACGAACGAAAAATAATGTATGACAACGACAACCCAATGTTGCCATAAAACAATTACATAATTACCACGGAACTGTCCGCCACGGGAAAAAAAAAAGTCGTCCAAATAGCTCACGCGTTTGTGAAACATTTAAATAACCAAACAATGGTGTTGTATAACATTTGAATTATAATATGTTCCTATGCAACCGTGATGTAAACCTTTATTGTGGTACTGCTGTTGCCCTCTATTTATTTTTGTTTTAAATTGTTTTACATTGTCTATTGCTGTGCATAAAAATACTTGGATTGTTTATGTTTGACCTACTTTCTATAATATCAATTATAAACCTTTTTATTATAGATTATATATTTTTATATATTAGGTATTGAAAAAAAATCTGTTAATCTAATATTTCGAATGTGTTTGTTTATATTTTCATACAAACAACGGTGAATTATCACAACATCGTATATGTTCACGGCCGGAACGTTTGTACTGCACTCGCTAAATACTAAAACAATAGCATCGTTTGCCGCTCCGTCAGTTATCGCCGTATTGTTGGGTAAGCTAATCGTCTGGTAACACCGGCCATCGCTGAAAATCGGCTGATACGAGTAACTTAATGGACTGTTATCTACGATTAAAAGTAGTTTACTAACTTCATTTAACTTTAAAAACATACATCACTGTGTTTTATACAAAGGAATGTTTTAACAGAACGTGTCTTGTATCTGGCTACGATCTACGCTGGAACAATAGCATTTCTCAAAGCTTCTTGGCATTCAAAAGATCAAAAGACATGAAAGTAATTATCGTCAGCTCTCTCTATGTTTATACATAAATATTTATTGTTGCTTCGCGTCAACTTCACGCCTGTTAACCCTAACAACAAACAAGTAAATTCGTATCGGCCTAATAATTGACACGGCGGAATAAAACGTGAAATTTGCTCAAAAGGAAAGAGGTACCTTTTATGACAATAATTCATATAACACAGTATCTTCATGTCAAAGAATTAATTAAAAATATATTATATACGTGACGAACACATCTCAATGTAACGGAATAATGAAATAGATTTTAGGTAGAGGAATTTTTCTCTAAAACATTTTTTTTAATTGTACGTGTGCACATCCGTAAGAAAAAAATTAACTTTAACACGTTCACTGCGACATAATTTTTGCGTACTTCTCGTACCGAGGTGTTCCTCGTACGACAGGGACGAAATTATCGCAACAGTTATCGGACGCAGTTATTGACCCGCTTAGTGTATAAACGTTAGTCCGACACGCGGTCCATTAGACCCCACCTGCCATAACAAAGTTATACCCTACGCACTACAGAGAAGTTGCATTAGGGATGATTCGAATTTATTAATATAAATATAATCAACTGACCTTGTCTCTTAATTACAAGAATATAGTATAATTAACGTAATTTTCATTGAAATAAAACAAGATTTAGCTTCAGTTTCGGTCATTATCTAACGTTACATAAATGATGAAAGTCTGCCTGTCCGTCTGTCGGTCACGGGCCGCCGCCGGCTTTCTCTGAATCTCTCCGCTCCCTCGCCTCGCCGCGACCATCAGTGATGATTTACCGCTGTCGATTGAGTCTTCAATTCTTTTCGTATCCTTAAGTGTAATACAATTAAATTTTAATACGACAAAAACACAAATATAAAAAGTCTAACTAATCTAATGTCAGATTTTCCATCGGTTATATTATTCGGCGTTCCTATTGTGTCCTTAAAAAAAAATTGTATTCTATTAAAATTATTATTCTGTATACATGGTGTTAGATACAAAACGTAGTTCTTTGAACATAATCTATACCAAGTGTCGTTATAACAGTAAATGGCGTCGTGGGAAAACGACCTATTTCCTAACGTAATAGGCCCTATAATTGCTTGCGACACATGCTTTTGTCACAACTGCCGCGTTTTCTTCGCAAAGTTACCGTTGCAACACTGAACACATTGACGTAGTTAGTCGTTAGAAATATGTGACAAAAAAAACTTAGTCACATTCTTAATTGCTGTCTCATTTCATTTAAAAAGATATCTACAATAGTTTATAGCGTGTTCAAAATTTACCAACAACCTTAACATGTAACCTAATCAAACAGCATACGATCAGGTGGTCCTTCGATAGGTGTTTGTGTGTATGATTTACGTATCAATACGAATTAAAGTCTATTAATTTATATCTTATTATCTAAATGCGAAAGTTTGGATGTTTGTTAGAAGGTGTCGCCAGAACGACTGAAAGTATCTGGATGAAATTTGGTAACAAAGTAGAACATAGTCGGACGGAACACATGGCCTATTAAGTTTTTTTATCAGCATGAACGGAGTCGCAGACGACAGCTAATTAACTATACTAACTAAAACACGTTTGAAATACAGCGTAGAAACATCAGTTTCCTGTTGACTGTATAAATAAGGAAAGTTCTTCATACTATGCAGAGTGATCTCTCCGAGAACTGGTCGGATTATAAGGTGGCGCGATGTCTTGTGTCGCCTTTTATGATCGCTCGCTTTCTTCAACGATTTCACCAACGTCTAACTGAACCTCTGTATGGCTTCCCTAATGATTTTTTTTAAATATTCGTATGATGATATGATGGTAACAAAGCATAAACTCAAATCAATCAATAATTTAAATGGGAAAGACCTGCTATGTTACTGTTGTACTATAATTATTGCATCTCATAAACTATAAAATCTATAGACTATAGATACTAAATCTGAAGCACAAACGTAAGATAAAGATGGCCGCCAGGGATCTTTTGTGATAAATTTCCTCTGTGTTACCATTTTCAATGCAAAGTGACAATTGAAAAATCGACTCCTAATTAGACGGGAAACTTGTATTAAATACCATGGTTAAAACCTAGTTTTGGTTATGTATCAATACATAATACCTTTGTAGTAATTTAAGCTTCGATATAAGTACTAACAATTGAACCGGAGCGCAGGTATAGCATTACTGACATAGTTTTTATGTAAATACCGCATGACTCACTCGCTTCCTAGAGGTGCACCTTGACTATTATCGTTCACCATATTTCCGTTATAAATATTAACGCGCTAGTAAATGTACCAACTTGTACATTAGTATTACATTCTGAAGTAACAATTGTGGCTATGAATATATAACAGCTTTGTTATTGAATACATTTATAAAATTTTACTAGATAAACGAACGACTTGAATTATTTTTATAGATATGCAGAATATTTTAGTATGATTTAAGGTCTTTACAAAGCTATGATTGTTATCATAACATTGCCAAAAAATAAATTAAAACTAGTTAATATCTTGGCTTATGGTTTACATTTTTTTCTAAATATCGAATAATGTTTGTCAATAGCTACTAGCAGAACGACTTCGGTATCATCGACGACAGCAGCGCCGATCTCCCGGCGGCCGTTCCGTGTGGCCAGCCGGCGCCGACCTGCTGCCACCACAAAGCTGACCACAACCACCACCACTACCACACAGGCTACTACCACCAACAACATCCTGGATAGCGATGAGTATCTACAAGATATAGAAGAAGCTGGTAAGGATTGGATCTTGGTAGCTTTACATCTGACATTAGCAAATTGTACATTCTATAAGAAATTATTAAAGGTTAACTAATTATTTCCTTTAAAAAAGCTTGAATTAAGTAAAATTCCGTAGCCAAAAAACCATTAATATAAAACAAAAGTCTTATTGACTTGTAAAAGAAACTAGAATATTTTACTAATTTTGTCCTTGCTCTTTACCACTTAAAATGTTTGTTCCTCAACAGACTCCATTGAAGATCCAACTATAACCACGCGCTCTGGTCCGAGGAAGAGTCCGAAAATTCAAAGACGACCTCTGGTTAATCTGAAAGAGGAAGATGACCAGAATCCGTCTGCTACAAATGAAGAAGAAAAGAAGAGACAGAGCAAGAAATACAGCTCCACATTCAAACAAAACCAATTAGATGAAGTTCTCAAGCTTAAAAATCAGGACGCTTTCGATGATGACGTAGCTGCAACTACTGAGGGGAAATTCACAGAAAGTAAGTTTACACATCAATGTATACCTTATCCGTTCATTCATAATGCTACAATTACTATGCTTGTTTAATCTACCTAAGGTTTTAAATGGTGCGAAGTTACTCCAGCATTTCAATTCTTCCACAGGTTTCAGTGCTGAAACAGCCGTAGCCCTGGCCGCCCACAAGCTCTTGGAGGCCCCCGTTCCAATAATTCCCGATTATGATTATGACGATAAGTCTACTAGAAGATCACCATCGAAGAATACTAATAAATACAGATATTCCACGACAGAATATACACCAGAAATCACAAAAACGCAGTCCTACCCCTTGTCGTACTCAACTACGCCTAGCTACAGCACTGAAACTCAAGACTACGTCCAAACTTCAACAGGTTTATACCCCGGTGATCTGGACACTGTACTTCCTTCAACAGGAGGTTACAGAGGATCTAGGCCAACTGGATTTACAGCTCCTACTATAATTAATCCTGGTCTATCAGGTGTCTCACGTAACTTGGGTCCATCGACCGTGAGGTACTTGAGTACAACTGACCAAAACATACCAACACAAGAAATCAATCCAACAGCTGGCAGATATACTGATACCAGCGAAAAATACTCTAAGTCACTTCCTTCAAGATTATCAGGTTTAACCACTGTTTACAATTATTCTGCGAACTCATATGACTCAACTGCACGAGACAAATACGCTATTAAAGGAGAGTCCTTACAAACAGTAACTCCAACAGGAAGATCGCGAGGTAGGAGACCTTCAACTATTAGTGGATTAGATCAATATACCGGTACCTCACAAACTCTGCCCCCCACCAATGATTTTGGCGTAAGCAAAACATACACTGATATCTCTCGGCCAACTACTTCAGCGAATAAATACTTGGATGACGGTTTCACTGGAATATCAGAAGATCCATTCAAGACCAGCCAATATTTAGATACAAGCGACAAGTATACTGATTCCTACCAAACAGCGGGACCATCGACCATCGATTATTTAGATTCAAACAGGTATACGGGAACTTCTCAGAACTTGAATCCGACAAGCGGATTTACAGTTACGGGTGACAAGTATACAAACGTTGCCACAAATCCGTCGACACCGACGTACTTCACAGATGACAATAAATATACAACAGCATCTCAGGACGCGACGCCTCCCAGCGGCTACAGAGGAACAACTGACTACTCAGAAACAACGGTTAATACAAGAATACCTAGCAGATTTACAAATAGAGGTGGAAGTTACACGACGTTACAAAATCTGAATCCCACCACAAGTATTCCAGACACAACTGACAGATATTCCTCTATTTCACGAAGAAGAAAACCATCGACAACGGTAAGCGATAGTGAGAAGTACACAACTGTCACGGTACAAACACCTAATCCTACATCGAATGAAAGGTACACAGAAACTTCGCGTAGGAGACGGCCATCTACAAACGTCTACTCTGACACAGACAAATACACCACCGGAACTTTACAGACTGTCAACCCAACTGAAGTGGTCATTAGCACAACTGAAAAACCAGTGCAGTCTCGAAGAAGAAGACCGAGTACTAACAGCTACACAAACAGTGAACAATACACGACAGAAACAACTCCTACATATGGATTTACAGGTACTAGCGAAAGATACACTAGCGTACCTCGCAGGACTAGACCCTCAACGTCCAGGTACGACACTGTAACAGAGGAAGCGACGTCAGAATTCCCAACAGCAGGACCAACTACAGGATTTACTGGAATTACTGAAAGATTAACAGAATCCTCACCAAGGTTAAGACCATCAACAGATGGCTACATAGAAGCAGTTGACAAGACAACAGACACGCCGCAGATTGATACGTATACGGTGAATAAGAAATACTCAGATATTACACGCAGCAGAAATCCATCTACTAGCTCGTACTTCGAATCCACAGAAAAGAGTTCATTAAGTAGCAGCACTGAATTAGCTGAAGGCGAAATATCAACAGGCCATTATGTGAATCCTAACGGTCAGTACACCGGTTTCGTTCAAGATGTAAATCCTTCTACTGTCAAATATATAAGCACGGAAGAGAAATCACAGGATGTAAGTCCATCTTCTGTACAACAGCCGAGTACCACTGGTAAGTACGTGTCGGGGCCGGTAGATGATTTTGGATTCTCTACTGCTGGATACAGCCAAAGTCAAGACCCTTCGTACTTCACTAGAGAATATCTTCTGGCGTCTCCAGTGACTAAAACATACGATGGTGAGTTAATCGTTGATTAATTCTGTATTATTAGATATATGAAGCACACCTTATTACTTTAGGACAGACTTGTATTAGTTAATTTTCTTTGTAAACTAACAAAAATGTGTTTTTCAGATGAATACCAATACTTATCACCGGTCACAACAACACAGTCCACGACCACAACTAGAAAATTGGGAAGAAAGAAAACTATATTCCGCAGAATTTCATCGACAGCTCTACCGAGTTCCACCACAACGACAACAACAGAGAGACCTCGAAGAGTCGTGTCGCGGAAACCTTTTGAGAAAATACGAAAAGTACAGAAGGTTAAAGTACTAAAGGT
This sequence comes from Papilio gigon, assembly GCA_027563995.1. Lineage (NCBI taxonomy): Eukaryota > Metazoa > Arthropoda > Insecta > Lepidoptera > Papilionidae > Papilio > Papilio gigon. The sequence continues at coordinate 655,963 of JAODUI010000005.1, read as the reverse complement.
GCCAAAGAAGGAACAAGAAAAACCCTTGGTGGAAGAAGAGAAACCAGTAAAAGAAGTACAGCCTACACAGCGGCAGCAAGTGCAGAGGGTGCCCGTGAAGCCCGTGAATACAGTTGAATCACCGAAATCCAACAGAGTTAGAAAACCTGTATCCAGTTACGACTATTACGATGACAGTGAAGAGAAAGTTGCACAAAAATACGAAGAGGGAACTAAAGTTATTCTCCATAGTAAAGGTAATTAATACATTTTTCTCCATCCATAATCATACAAGTATCTAAACAATTGCGTGTGCTATCAGCCTGTATTATAAGCTATAAAATTTAACCATGGTTATTTAATTCTCAGGTACAATAGAGTGCTTAGATATTGGCAACTTCCCGCATCCATCGTCATGCAAGAAATTTATATCATGCGCGCGAATGGAGAGCGGAGCGTTGCTGGGCTGGGAGTACGTCTGTCCTAAAAGCCTATCCTTCGACCCTGTGGGCGGTATTTGCAATTGGTCGGCAGGACTAGGCTGTCACGAGCAAGACTCATAGATTAAAAAAGTTCTTCCTTCTATGGGGTTGCCAACTCATACAATTTGTGTCAAAATACCCCGGACTAAATTATACAAATTTTCTGATGTTTAAATTAAAGAAATCAGTATATTTGACCAGTTATTTATATGTAAACGAGATAAGTTCCTTTTTGAAAGTGTTTTTACAATTACTTAAAAATTAAAATTTAAAGTTTTCGCAAAATGTGATATTATCAAAATTGTAAAAATTTAAAAAAATATATTAGCATTTTAATCATTAATAGACAATGTCATATAGAGGAAATCTTAAAATTTTCTTTCAAACTGCAGCTTACTACAGGACTCAGGAATTTTTACTTTTAAAATATTCTCAATATATTAAGTTAAATAAACACTGCCAACTTATGTAAATATTTGATATTTAAGTACCAACACGAGTTTAATGTACACTTGTATTTTATATTTAGCAAAAATTATATCAACCGTTGCAACTCTGCGTATCAAATACTTTGCAATGTATATTTTCACATAGTTATACGACACTAGTTACACGTGTACTGAATAGGCAAGTAAATATGTAGAAAAACAACCTATTTCACAATGTGCCTTAATTATTTTAAAATATTTAGTTTATAAGATTTATTTTATGTGTTTAGAAATAAAAACAAACAATACTCATTATCATGTTTTATTTACTATATTGTATAAAAGATTTGAATATGCTTCTTGCTCCATTTCACAACCGCCGCTAAATTAAGTTGAACATTTCTTAACGGTCACTTAACGACTCTGAGTACGGTACTTTGTACACGATGCTTCATAAATATGAATTAAGTCATTCAAGTTAGTTTTGAGTACACATTAAAACACAGAACTATTTAATAAATATTTATTACAAAGTCCGTTTACTAATATTAACATAACCTATGCCAACACATGTCATTTTGACTTTATTAGCGTCAACCACACTGTCCTCTTCCTCGTCAGATTCCTCCAGATCAGAGCGGAGCACTTCCAACTTGAACATCACTCCAAAGAACTCTTTGAGATGCTGCAGGAAACCGATCGTGTAGTCGGATAAAGGCCCCACCTTGGATGTTAAAAAAATTACAATTAAAATCACAAAATGCAATAATATATAGCAAAAATAGATAGCCTCCATAATGATTTTAATACTATTAATATTATTTCTACTGACATTGAGGGAATATATTACATAATTGCTCACTACTAAAATAGTTTTGGCATCCTGTAAGAGTGATTTAAAGAATATCAAATAGTTCATATTGAACATTGGCGACAAAATATTATTAACTGTAACTCACAACACATTCGCTGACATCCTTCTGGCCCAGTGCCATCCAGAGTGCCAACAGCCACTGGAAGGAAGAATCGACTGCGCCCCCGCGGTATATCTCGTCTGCGAGCTTCAATGCACATTGCGTGCCAATCTCCTCTGGCAACGATATCTCTCCGCTGCCAACCTCTTCGGATTTCTACAAGTTTCATTTTTAGATTAAATCCTTCTGTTTTTTTATGAAATCTAAACTAACGCTTGACCACGATCCCATCCGATGCCAAGTGATGATGTGGTCGGAATATGATATGTGCTAGTATAGTTATTGCCTACTACACTTGCCATCAACATTGGTGTCATTTTTCTATGATGCATGGATGATAATGTGATTTATGGTTTTAAAAATTACTAAAACTCACAGCTTCTGTGCAATAGAATGTCTTCTCATTGGTCTCTGCCACTAAACTGACACCAAAGCCTGGACTTTTGCCAGCATTGGGCCCTCGACACTGGTCTGTGTTTATATATACGTCCGGAAGGAAATTTAGCATTACCTAAAACAAATAAATTGATGAGTATTAAATCATGATGTATAACAAAACATTTAACAATTATTGAAGCTAAATTATAGCATAAAATTAAATTAAACTTTCACACTAGACATTTACCCCTTTTGCTGACTCCACTACTCTATTGGCAAAAGTTGGTGAGACACGCAGTGCGTACACAACTCCTCGTATCCTCTTAACCAACCCCCACTTGGTCCACTGCAGCGGCCGGAGATGACGCCGCACAGGACACCGGAACACTATCTCACCACCACCTAGAGGGGGAGCACCTGGAATTGTTAATATGTGATAAGGTATCTTAAAACCATACACAATGCAGCTTCAGGCAGTAGTTTGTTATGCTATGCTTTACTTTCAGGCATAATAAAAAAATAACTAGGGCATTTCCTATAAGAATAAAGTCCCAAAATTGTTAATCAGTCATATAAGTATTTCTTACCTCTTCTGACCACTTTAAGTTCTAATCCATCATCAACAAGTATGAATTTAAGCAGCACAGGCAATGCTGCCAACTTGACTTTGTCCACTGACACATCCAGGTCATGATGTGTGACACCTTGCAGCACTGCATTCAATGGCTCCTTGCAAAATGGCCCTACTGCTAAAAGGACCTCTAGGTAATACCCTGAAATATATATTTAAAGAAGTAATTGACACAATTTAAGTAAAAATCCAAATTTAAAAACTTTTTCCACATAAACTTATGTTGAATTTTTCATGAAATTTAGCAAGCAGAAAGTAGTTTACATAGTATTAAATAATTAAACAGACAAGGTGTTAGGTATTAAATATTAAAGCAAAGATGAGGTGGTAGGTAAAAGAAGGCGTGGAGACACAATTCTCAAACTTACTAACCTATTCCTCGTTGAGTGCAACAGCTGTGTGTAACTTGACCGCCGATAAGAATGCCAGGCTGAAAGTACATAGATGTGCCAGTCTCGCCTAACTCCACTCTCGTACCATTTGTTATCTTATCTATAAGTCGTATCAAATTTACTTCGTACTCTCTAAGCCCTGGATCATCGTGGTTACTCCGAATGTCTTCTATTTTAATAGCTCGCCCACTTAAAACAGACAGTAGTAACCTTTGACGAAACAAGTTACTGCCTTTATACACAAGTACATTATCTTTTACTACAGCCGGCATTGTAACAATTTCTTCGAAATAAAAGAAATATATAAGAGATAGCAAATGGTAAATACAGGCACTGTGTTGTGTACAAAGCAAACGCACGTGGTTTACTTGTCAAAGTCAAAAAAGACATATTTCCTAAGATACGATTTTCAAAGTTGTATAAGAACTATGTGCAGACGAAACAAATAGAAGTATTTTTTTAAGTGCCCGGTTTTAAAGAAACGTTTTATTTAAGTGAGTTACCTTTTTTGACATATTAAAATACTTAAATATATTAAGCAATACGATTTTAAATATTTTTTGAAGGTTCAAATTTTTAATGTCGAAAATTGGAAAGGAACTCTAATTTCAGTTCAAACTGCAATCATGTCAGTGTCAAAAAATTGACATTAACTAGAATAATAACCTCTTCAATGTGCATAATACTCCATTTTTTGTAATTTTTTAAGACCGTTTGCTGAATTAATGCCTTAAAGAAGCAATAAAAATGAAAGTTTCTGTTGGAGACGTTGTACTGCCGGGGGATCATTGCGAAGAAATTTCAGCAGCGGGAGAAAAATCAAAAGTTATAGTCGGCCCAGGTTTACAGAAGGAAAGTAACCATGTTTACGTGACAAAAGCAGGAGTATTAAAGAAGAAGAATCCAAACACATACTGGGTAGATTACTATCAAAAGAGATACATACCAGCACGCGGTGAAAATGTTATAGGAATCGTTATACAGAAAGCTGGTGATATTTACAGAGTAGATCTTGGCAGCAGTATGTCCGCAGCTTTATCATACCTTTCCTTCGAAGGAGCTACAAAGAAAAACAGACCAAATGTTCAAATAGGTGATGTTGTATATGCAAAAACTCTCGTTGGTAGCAAAGATATGGAACCAGAACTGGTTTGTGTCGATTCCTATGGCAAAAAAGGTCGTCTTGGAGTTTTAAGCGACGGTTTCTTATTCAAATGTTCAATAAATTTAATAAGAAAGATTTTGAACCCTAACTGTCCACTATTGGATTCTTTGAAAAACGAATGGCCATTTGAAGTTGCCGCAGGCATGAACGGCAGGATTTGGATAAAAGCAAAAACAATGAGAGAGACAATTGCCTTAGGAAATGCCATACTGGGAGCAGAGTATTTAAGTGATGAAGAAATAAAGTCAATGTGTGTGAATATAGCTACCATATTAGCAGGGCATATAGCATAACTTAATAATAAAAAATGTTTTATACAAATATTTCTCTTTATTTTTTTATGAACATGCGCATTAAGTTTAGGACTAAGCCAACATGCCAATTCACAATATACCCCTCATTAATCGTACCTTACTAATATTTTGAATGTGTAAGTTTGGATGGATGTTTGCTTCATGTAACTCCAGAACAGATTTATGTATCTGGATGATGTTCAGTATAATTGTAGAATACTGTTGAACAAAAAGGCTACTAAACAGGTTTTTTTTAAAGATTGCTCACATACGGTCGCTGTTGACAGCTAATCATTAATATATTAACAAACATAATATATCTTCATTTTAGTAAGGTTGAATAAATAAAACAAGGTAAACAGTGATTGGAGATTTATTTTGGCAAATGCAACTAACCTATTCACCTTGAAATCTCAATGTAAAACTAGGATTGACACAGCAATCCGCTGCACATGACCCCTGCTGCGACACGGACCATCACGGCGCAGCGTAAAGCCAATATGACACCTGCATGGAACATCAGAATAAATTATTAATATAATACAATTGAAAAAGCCATGCCACTCACTCTATATACATATTACCGCGGCCACCGTGGCACACGTACACGCCTCCACAAATTTACAAACAACTATCAATGTAGTAGGTATTGATTGACCAGAATACATTTTTATTATTTTATAATAATTTAGTAAACAACAAAAAAACAATACGAGCTGTTTAATTTTCATCTATATTAATTCTAATTACAAATTTCGAAATAAATTTTTATGTCGTTTTTTTTTTAATTTTAATGATTTTTGTTAGTTCATCAAATGAAAGCAGTACAGTTCAAAGTATTTATACTGTAACATATTTTTTTACATTCGTTTAAAGGTATAATTGAATGAGTGTCATGTGTGGTCTCGGAATAGGAACATGTCCGTTCTGATAATAATAATTTGAGCATGATTTTATCTCAGGTTTAAACAATACTGCCTTCAACTGACAATCACTTATGGAGCTAATTAAAAGCCTCTTTAGAAACATTATAGAAAGTGGTAACTTTCAAAAACATACAAACAATTTGGTCCTGACACTTCAAAGTCAACATTAAAACTAGAGGTTGCAGTTTGGTGCAAGATATTATCTCAAGAGGGAAGTAAATTTATTTCCTTCACTACATTAATTTATCGACAAAGTTGTTTTAGTATGTGCTAATAAATTATAAAATTAAGCAAAAGGTACATATTTAACAGGTGTTTAAAGGTTCAGGACCAAAATTAATTAGTTTGCATTTTATAGTAACTATATAAAAATTGAAAAAACTTCCTCACGAAATACCCAAAAGGAATGTTCTAACTTTTTTATATACAAAATTCTCAGAACTATCCCGTAGTGCGATGGGACATAGATAGTGGAGGTCTTTCTCAATGTAGATTATAAAAAAAAAATCGTAGACAATATTGACTTGGCTAGGGTGAGCCCTTTCCTAGCAAAGAGAATATTATGCTATTGTAAAAACATTTGTTACTATTATGGAAATCAAAAAATAATTTATATACTAGTCTACGGTGGTTGCAATGATTCGACAATCATTGACTACGTCCCAACGCACGAGACGTCGAGTCAAAAGATCTGAAAAACCCCTGTAAGGAATTTAAAGCCATTCCAACTGATTAAAGTCAATGTGAGAGAAATTGTTTAGAAATATCAACTCTTAGTAAGTAAGATTTTCGCCCGTCGAGTACATCGCGCACAAGTGTTCTTTAGTTATGGAATTTTGTCTTCAGTGAATTTCCCTTTCTCGTGTCCATTGCAGATACAACAGGCAGGTGTGATTAACTATGTTTGTCGTATGAGTAATTTTCATTTAAATGACTTCTTTCAAGGTCCATTCAATACCGTCTTATGTTTAGCGTGGGTATGCTATTTTTCTTAACATTTCAAAAATTTATTTCATTAAAACTTTGATCCCTCCAAACTATTAGCAGATCGAAGCGGGCACATAAAATTACATTTATGTCATATTTCAAGGCACATATAATAACTATTGTATTGAATAACATTCGTTTTCATGCCTGGTTTACATTATTGTAGTACATAGATCGAAGTCAGTGCTGGATTACAAACTGGAAACATGTGAACCTATCTAAAATACAATGTGTGGGTTTACGTTTGTCCAGTTGTTATCCAGCACTGTCTACAGTGACACGACTGGAATAATGTAAACTGGGTATATTGTTCCAGTATTGTTTGTTAATTATTGCCATAATTTAAATCTGTGACAGTGTATTTCATCAGAATGTACCGTGCGTTTTACTTGGACGCGGCGACAGCCCACAGCCGTCTTCAATGACACAATGGTGGTGTCAATTATTTTTGTAAATAAGATCGTTAGATAAACGTCGAAAAATATTGTAGTTCATTTCGTATAGCGCTAACTTGTATATTATTGCTTAAATTGCTACAATTGGTGTGTAGTATAAGAGGTATTTGTTGTAAGGCCTACATTTTATAGCTACTTCAAGAATTCTTTGACAATGATATATAAATATAAAATTAGAATATTATTACATCTATTTACTATATCATTGCTATATTCGTGACATAAGGCGATGCTGTTTAGATTCATTTCGTATTGCATTATCTAAACGCTTTTCTTTGTTGGATTGACAGCGAACAGCTCTCTGGACCAGTTCGTTGACGGACATATGTGAGCGTTTCATTCTTTTTCGTTCAGTCATCTGATCGCTGCGCATTGTCTTCCCCGTATCCCTATACGCCCCACTACACTAAACATAAAGTTCTGCGCATGCGCACTCCTCAATAGTTGTGTGTGTCAGGGCTATGACTTTTGTATGTTTATAACGTTGGACCAAGGACGATATCGCATAACCCGATGCACTCGACGAGCGCCGTATTACATAACACTATACAAGTATGTACATCGTAACAACGCCTTCACACCGTGCATGTTTTTTTTATATTTAAAATACGAAAATATAATTTAATTTATTAATTAATTAGAGATCAAAACTTACTCTTATCTATACAAAATATAGAAATAATAGTTACGCAGTGATTGTTTTTTTTTTCGCATATTTTTTTTTTAAATAAATTTCGCTACTTACAAACTCGATAAGTAGCAACGACCCGTTTTTTAATCAAATATATAACAATAATTGTAAAACTTTGGACCGGGCTGACGAGGCGCCAACAAGTTACGTTTTACTATTAAAATCCAAAGAGCAAAAATTTTCTAGCGAATAATTAATATTTACAAAGTCCTTGCCCGCCCGGACTTAGTTCATATGACATTACCGAAACTATAGCTAGGTATAGTGACAAATTCAAATATTCAAATACAAATGTCGAATTCAAAAATAATAAATTTCGTTAATATAAATTCTACCTAACCGCTGCCGAATGCCAAGTAACAATATTATCAATAATGGTTTTTTTTTTCAATAAAAAGGTCAAAAACATTATTTTAAAATATTTTGTTGGCTAAATTTAACGTCATGTTTAATTTATCTGTTGATTATATTGCTACAAGTACGCGCCCCAACTTTGTCACCTGGTGGCCAAAACTGAAACTAAAGTCGCCATCTTGTTATGTCTTGTCTGTTGCCCAGCAGAACTAAACGCCAATTTCATCAGCGGATCTGGTAAGCTTATTGATATTTAAGGCTAAGTCGTTTAATGGACATAAGAGGAGTCTCCATGTAACTTTAGTACAGATTTTTTACACCAGGGTCTGCTACTGTTGTAATAAGTTTTTAATGACTGCCACCCTCTTATCAAATCTCTCTTAATGAGAACCATAAGAGAGATTTAGCATGAGAACATTACTTTAGTGGCCACTAAACGACTTTCTCGGTTAGTATGAGAGATCTACTAACGGTGACTTCATTGGTGGTTGGTGACTTTGAGTGCAGCAATGTATGTATGACTGGATGTGAAACTTGTATCGACACATACTGGCATCCCTTATACACTCTTTGTAAGAACTGAGACAATAGATGTCGCTGCAGTCGACTCCCAGTAGAGGTGAGGTGTCGTGCCAGTGGTCTAGGGCCGCACGCAGAGTGCGCGGGCGCGGGCTCGCTCTCAGAACACCGAGTCGGCGGAGCGCGAGAGGTGCACGGGGTGCGAGGGTGAGCGCGCCAGTCTCTTGCGGGGCAGCTTTTCCAGCGTCGACAGCAGATGCGGGAAGTCCGGCCGCTCGCTCGACCGGTACGACCAGCACAGCATCAGGATGTCCTGGTGACAGGTCGAGATTGAATGTCTCTTGTGACAACAACGGAAGATACATGTGACAATCACATGCGTCGAGTAGAAACATCTTGAAAAACGTTCTCTTCGTTTTTATCAAACCCTTAGTGTTTTTACGAAGCGCTCTCTTTAATTTATTTGTTGTTATTTTAGACCGAAAAAAATGTCTAAAACGTTGGATAGATTGCTTACTTTAATATCTCTAGAGGCCTGCATGTTGGCGAGCGAGGGCTTGACGCCCTTGCCCACCTGCCAGATGATGGCCTCGGGAGGCTGCCCCTTAAAAGGATACTCTCCGCATAGCAACTCGTACCACACCGTACTAGAAAATAAATAACTAATGAGAATATTTGTGATTTAGATTTGGTTTCAAAAATCAATTAATTGAAGCTTATTCCAAAAATTATAACGTTGAGTTTAATAGTATCGTTATAATTAAAATATGTAAAAGCAATGTATATGTTCTTACCCGAATGCGTATACGTCAGTACACTTGGAGAAGGGCAGGTGCAGCGAGGCGTGCGGGCGCAGCGCGCGCACCAGCTCCGGCGCCAGGTAGCACAGCCAGCCGGGCGGGATGCCCAGGCTGTCGCCGCGAGCGCTGTACACACGCACACACAAAAATATTGCTATCTCTCTCGTCCTCTTTGAAAAAACTAAGACAACTATTTTTTAGTCACTAAGGTAAATACTAGGCAAAAACCGATGGTAACACATTTGTTCATGAGGTACATAACTGTACTAACTTGTTCCCAAAGCAGAGCTTGGTGACGCTGAACAGACCAAAGTCGGTGATGACCACTTTCCCGTTCTCCAGAAATATGTTTTTTGTCTTGAGATCCTTGTGGAGAATGCCTCGCGCGTGGAGGTACCCCATACCCTGAGAATATATAACTTAGTTCACTTCACTTGATCATACATTTTTAACAAAATAATTTGAAAAAATAGAAATATCATAATGACCGCTATTTAAATGTGACATCTTCCTGTTTACTACCTTTCGGCATTGGATTGAATAGATTATTCGACTCCTAAGTAATGATTACATAAAGTATCGCGAGCACAACTAAATTCTACTAATATAGTTACAAGAACAAAAGCAGCACTGTCTACTGTTGTCAATGTCGATGTCGATGTGAGTGTGAGAGAGACCTGTGAGATCTGCTGCGCGACGATGACGCTCTTGTTGGCGGTGAACTTGTCCTTGCGCAGGTGGATGTGCGTGTACAGCGTCATGCCCTTGCACAGTGACGTCACGATGGCTAGCCGCGGCGGCTTCATGCACGCCCCCATGAACAGCACCAAGTTCTCGTGCCGTGTCTTGCGGAACGTCGCCACCTGAAACACGTAAAATAATTTTTAAAACGCAGATTCACATTCAGCGACATCTCTTGAATTTGCATTCGGGTTTTTTTTTTAATTGTGCTAGTTAAACTAACTACGGGACTGCACAAAATCAATGTGTGACCTCAGGTGGCTGTGTGGACCCCATATAAGACGTCTAATTATGTACTAATTGATGTACACACCTCGTGTTTGAAGGTGTCAAGCTGTGCGCAGTGGTCGCTGAGCGAGTGCACGTGCAGCAGCTTGACGGCGACGGCGCCGTGCCAGCTGCCGCGGTACACGGTGCCGAAGCGCCCGGCGCCTATCACCTCGAACAGCTTCAGCTCGTCGTACGGGATGTCCCACTCCTTCATTGACAACTGCAAACAAATATAACTAATACATATGTATTGCAATGGCGATGGATATTAATAAAAAAGGTTAGATCTGAGTTTACTGTGTGTAAAAACATTATAGTCTCTTTAAAATGGCAAAAAATAACATACTTCTTCAAACAACCTCCTGCTGTGCACGAACGCAGTCATTTTAAATGTATCAAGTTCAACAAACACAAGACACTAATATAAAAATCGTTAACGGTCAAATTAAAAAAAAAAAACAAGAATAAAAAACTGGACACACGACTAAAAATGAAACAACACAATGAGCACAGAGCAGCAGCACGCAGTCATCTGTGCGAAGCTCCGGCGAGCAATGAATCACAGGGCGCGTTCATTATCTGCGTAGGACGCTGAGAAATGGACTTCGTTATCGCAACTCACAACTCACTGTTTGGTCGATCGATTAATTTATTCACAAACTTTAAACATATATCGTATTAATGTAGCAACAAAACATTCTATCCTAGACAATTCAATTTTAAAATGTTTTAATTAAATGTTTAAATTAAAAAAATAGAGTGTTGTATTTTTTTGGATATCTATTAAATCCTGTAGTAGTGGATATTGAACTGACCGAGTTCTGTCGCGGCCAGCGCGCATCGTGTGAGTTGAGGTCGAGGGAGTCTGCGCGCGCGCCGCCGCCGCTGTCCGTGGAGCCGGACCCGCTCAGCGACACGTGCCGCGACCGCTCTGCAAAAAATGCTACGCGCTCATCATCACATTCCATACATGTTTTAAAACACTAATATTGGTAGTTAAAATTTTTCTAACGACTGAAGGTCATCTGCGAAGTGACATCTTCCCGTACCTGAAATTCTGTTTGGTGCAACGATTCAATGTGTGACTTTGAATGTCAATTAATACATATGATTACCACTTTTAATACTGGAGGTGAGATCTTCTTTGTTGTCCGGCGCGGGCCTCACGGGCGACTGCACCACCGAATTGTGGTTCGGACTCGACACCGGCGGCTTCACTTCTGCGAAAATAACTACTTTTAAAGTAGTACATCACTTGTTTCAAATATACGTTCAATGTAACATAGAACTGATTAACAAGAACTTGTCGATCGCTATGACAACTTTGTTTTCTTTTGTTATACATGATAAGCTCACGTTGGGACGACGTGACGTCACAACGTGGTGAGCATTCCTTTATCATCTTATTCATAATGCATTGTTCTCACCTGGGAAATGAAACTGCTGCTGCTTGTTGTTGGGCGC
>JAODUI010000005.1:628674-641548 GCA_027563995.1 Papilio gigon | reverse complement strand
GCATTCCTTTATCATCTTATTCATAATGCATTGTTCTCACCTGGGAAATGAAACTGCTGCTGCTTGTTGTTGGGCGCGTTGTGCGTGTGCGGGGCGTGCGCGTGCGCGTGCGGGTGGGCGTGGTGCGCGTGCTGCGGCGTGGCGGGCGCGGCCAGCGCGGGCGACGACGGCGTCGAGCTGTTGCACGATGACGTGTTCGATGACGAGTCCGGCCCGCCCTGGGGGCCGCGACATTATAAATAACAAATGTAATCAAATAATAATTACAACAAATATGAACGTATACAAACAAGTGGCAATCGGATAAATAAAATATACTCTTTTTTTTTCTTTTTTTTATGGCTTTTAACGCTAAAACATATTGAAACTCCTTGAACTATATTTTTTCTTGGAGTCTTTTCACTGTTCCCTAAACATAATGTACGAGCCCATTTTATAGTGTAAGGGACACATTGATGGCGAAGTGTGTGGTGTATACTAACGGAGTAGTGTCGTGGCTGCGGCGGCTGTCGGCGTCGCCGCGGGCGGCTGGTCAGCGAGGACAGGAAGCCCGCGCTCTTGCCGCTCGGCGACGCGCACAGGTACGACCCGCCTGCCGCTAGCACAAAGAAATCTAAAAGTATTTTGTACAATTTCATAGTCTTCGTATATCATTATGGTTTTAATGCAACACTGACCGTCTTTATGAAATTTTTCTTTGAATGCTACCACAAATCCGGCCGGCAAGCCACACGACGGAGGAACTTTACTTTCACAGTCTCTGGAACAAAAAACCTTATGTTAAATATATGATTAAAGAACAAAAATTGTTTTTGAATTTTTTCAGAGATAATGGAAATACTAATCACGTATTTCACCGATATCGAGTTTTATATGAAAATTTTCTAAATTACTTGAAACGCAAAAAATGTTTAGGTTCTGATGAGATCACGTACCGGTGGCATTTGAACTTGCACTCCTTGCACTTGAGGCCCGAGCCGAAGAGCATCTGTTTATCGCAGTAGTCGCAGGTGGCGATCATGTTGAATGTCTTGGTGAAGCGGTGCGCGATGTCGTGCGCCATGCACCGGCCCACGGTCGGCGTGCGCGGCGACCGCGGCGCCGTCGTGCCGGTACCCGCGATCTAAGGCACACAGTTATTAAAAACTATATTAAGAATCCTTTGGTAACTCAATCTCCAACTCTGAGAATGGCGGTTAGTGCTAGTGAGCATTATTGGGCGTCGAGTATACTGACAGTGTTGTTGCAGTGCGCGGGCGGATGGTAGATGGCGTGCGCGAGGCGCTGCGGCGTGGTGTCGACGTCGTCGCGCGGCGAGCCGGGCGGGCTGCCCTCCGCCGCCTCCGCTCCGTCCGCGCCGTCCCGTGCAGATGACTGACTGTTATCACTGCAACCACAATATTTAGATATACTATATACCGTTGTAACTAAGTCACTAATCTAAATCTGACATAAAATGTTTGGTCCTTCGAGCCGGAAAATAATATTTCATTTAATTGTTGCATTTTTACTGTACCACTGAATAATATTTTAAGTGACATCACCTAAGGTCGGATGCGTCAGGTCTGACGGAGAGCTGTGACTCGTGAGAGCGGGACTTCGTGAGGGCGGCGGGTGCGGGCAGGTGTGAGTTCTGCTTGCGTTTGTTTACCGGCGTTGTCGGAGACTTGCCGCCTGCCGTACATTCACACATTATAAATTAACAATAATTTTAGCATAGAGGTCTTATAGTTTTAAGGCTATGAACTTTCATAGGCATTACCCAAACACATCCATCGCTTTCTATAAAAAGACTAGATTAATGTGGGTAGGTGCCTCGAAAATCTTCGTATATCAAGTCATTTATGACTAGAATAAAAAGTAACGTACCTTTTCTCGGCCTGGGTGAAGAGCGCACATGTCGTTCCCAGGAGTCCCAGTACAAAGGCAGCTCCGCACCGCCCTCACCTCGCGCCAGTGCCTCTGCACACAAATATTCTTTGTTAACATGATTGCTACCCACTTTCGCACAACCCTAATGCTATACGCATTTATAAATTAATCATTCTATGTCACTTTTACTACGAGAATGTACTAAGACGATGAAATATGGTGTGTGACCTGTGTAGGTACGCAGGCGCTGCATAGCGCGGCATAGTCGGCGCAGTTCCTCGTCCCGCGCGGCCGCCAGCAGCGCGCGCAGCTCGTGGTCGGAGCGCTCGCGCAGCGCCTCCAGCGTCGCCACGCGAGAACATACCGCCTGCGTTTACAATGATTTCGATTTGTACAGATTTTAACATAGACAATAATTTAACCTTTACCATACAAACATGGAGTCGAAGTTCAAAGCTTACTAATACTATAATTGGTAAAATTTGGATGGATGAATGTTTGTTAGTAACCCTAAAACGGCCGACCGGATCCGGATGAAATTTGGTTAAGTTTTTTTTTATTTCGGAGCTAACGAGTATACCTCGATAGCATGTGGACTGAGGCCAACGACTCGCAACCACTGCGCCAAGCAAGGCACATCGCCCAGCTCGCGCTGTAGCTCCTCCCCGAACTGCGCCTTGAACACCAGTTGCCGGGAGAAATGCTTCACCAGCTTGCCCTGGAATAAACGAAGAGGTATAATACGAATACCATACAACCAATTTTCGGCTATTGTCACGAATGTGGCCACAAGTGTTAAGTAAGACTGTGTTATTGTGCCACAATATATTTTTTCATTAATTTTTTAATATTTTGAGTAACCATTCTATATAATTTTGAGTAATCTTATGTTAGGATATGGTTCACGACAAAAGCAGAATGATAAGATTCGAACTCATGACTGCTAGATTACAAAACCATTAACCATTAGGCTATTTGTGCTTCGAAAATGACATCTTGAACCGTCAATGAAAATAAGTACACTTGTACCTTTGTTTTCAGACTTGTGTAGTTATTATTGTAGATATTAATAGTGTTGTATAATATATAGGTGCCAATAGGACACAGGCTAGTTTTGTTTGAACACAACAAGGCGAGACGAAGCGCGGAACAATGGAGCGTTACTCAGGCTCGCGTCACTGCGCGCATCCTGCAACTGTATTAAATCGTGACGATATACTGTTAAGGATATCAATTATTAATTAAAAACTACGATATAAATTAATATTTCGTATAATAATTAATTGTATGCGTGATGAATCAAAGATGTTTGACAAGAGCTGATGATAATATGATAAATTACCCAACATATATAGACATTTTATTCTTTAAATTATGACCATTAATAGAGTCCCTTACTGTAGATTTAGTACAAGATAAAATACAAGACTTGTTGAAACATCTCCGAGTTTGGCAGTAAACTTCACCTAATTCAGTGGATGTCCACAAACAACTAATTATAATTATAACAGAATAATATAATAGTAACTAGATATTCTGTTAAATAATTTCAAATTGATTCATTGAATGTTGTTCATAAAGACATTAAATTAATTTGAAGCCATAAATACAATCAGTGTCAGACATCATTGATAGAAACCAAATAAATCTATTTCATTTAAGACGGTCAAACTGCCCATATACTATTAAATTGTCAATCTGTAACCATGTGCTCTGATAATTTTATCATCATTCTTTTAGGATCAATAGAATAATTTATCTTATAATTTTGTATATACATTTCTTTCATATGCATAATACTTTAGGCATCTGTGTCACGGAGGGCATTCTTACTTTTTTTTAATCTAAAATTAATTTAGGGATTTTCGTCCATTGGGGACATGCCAACCCCATAGTGCCCATTATGTCGGATCTCCTCTGTTTAGGAAACAAGGTGGTATAATTGTACCACCGCACTTGAGGTCGTTAAAACTAGTCCAACATCAACCAAATTGAGCTTCAACTCCTCACATTCTTATGTTATCAAGATGCTTGTCGAGATAATATCTGCGACTTGTATTTACACACTCAGCGCCTGTCATCCTAATCTCTTGTTAGGAGTGTGTAAAAGTGTTTGAATCTTTACACATTTGGTTATTCATGATGTTAAAACCGTTCCTGTCCAGTAGATTATAAAGATTGATATTACATCAATTTAATTAATATTGGATATTACTATACTACTATACTGCCGAAGTAATAGCTTAGTAAGGGATATCCAAGAAAATCATACATCAGAGTTATGTAAAGAAAAAAATTATAAGGACTGTACTGACCCATTACTTATTTATATGCAGATTTTTGGACACAGTGTATACAACAAAAAATCTGTTACTCATGATGCACATTAATGACATTCATGATTGCATAGATTTAATTTTATTTTGGAGAAGTTCAAAACAGGGATTTTTATTTTTGTTTATTCAACATGCTATCTTCATTTGAAACAAAACTACTAATTGACTTGGTTGTTTCCTATTCATACATTGGTCTCAAATTTAGCATACACCTTTGGTTCTATTGACAATATATTATGTGATTTTTTTTTTTACAAATTTATACTAAATAAACATTTTTTTTCTTTGTTGTAAACCTTTAGAAGTTGTATTACCTTAAAGTATCACACAAACTGTATAAAAACCCCTTCATATTCTCAATTAACCTCCAATTTTTTTGAATTCAGAAAACTATAACAGATTTTTTGATATGACAAAAGATTAACTCCATATTTAATCTAATGTGTTTTTAGTCTTTCTTATAAAATAAATAAAAGCCCCTATAAAACAATAACTTTTAATTAATTTCGTAGCGATAAAAAATTCCGTTACTAACAAAACTTGTAAAAGCCGCCAATTGGAAAGAGACGCCGTGAAATCGACTAAATACATACTTGACGATCGAGGGTGCGCGTCGAATATACTTTCTACGCAGCCAAGCAACCAGTGTGAGTAGAACGGGGTCCTTAGACCGGGCTTTGGAAATGTTTCAAGGGCACATCTTGTTTCCACGACATATTACATATTAAATATCAGAATAATACCTACCTCGAGGGTCCGTATCTCTTGCTGTGTAAGCTCCGCACTCGTAGAACATTGCGTCCGTAAACCTTCAAGCCTATCCGCTGAAACGTCGATCATAGACTGAATGGTCTCAATCATCTGTATTGCATCACGAGCTCTCTTTATTTCGTACTCGCTCTCCGCATCCATTACAAATATCACAGCACTATACACAAGCCACTAATCACTACTTATAAGTAAAAAACTCTCTATTCATTATAAAAATGAATTTGAATATACAAAACATTGCAGGTGTTGTATTGCCGATACAGCGGCCATGTCCGAAGAAAATCTATATTTTTGTCTATGCCTTATCTGCTTCATAGCTTCATAGACTATTTTTGACAGCTGTTGAAAGAGAATGGCAACACTGTGGAATAGGGATGAGCGCTATCAGCGATTAAGTTGTAAATCATCGATAGTATTAAGTTTTGGAGTTGAACGTATGTTGTAAAAAGTGATTTTTCACGTCTTTTTAAATTAAAAAAAACATTTTGGCATTAATTTAATTAACATCTTAACATATTTTTGGGCAAGATTCTACATCTATCTAAGGGTTCCATGGTAAACAATTTTACATTATAAGGCTGGCTATTACAACAGCATTGAAGTTTTAAAATCTATTCATTAGCAGTAACATTGAATATCGTAAATTTTTAATATCGCAATACGCACCTGAAAGATATGTTTCCAAACTCTTTAAGATAATTTTGTTGCAAAATATCGATTTGTTAATTTCAGACAAGTACGTCTCTATTCTAGTTAAAATACAAGATGAAAAAAAATTCGAGCGGACCATTTCTGACATTTAATTTTTTAGTCTATGAGTTATATCAATGAGGGGCAGACGTTTGTTGTGAGATTTGTTTCCTAATATTTCGCCTATCGTCTTAAACATTTCTGTGTAATGTAATTGAACTAGTTGGAGTATCAAATCTTTTTTAATTTACAGTACGTAGAGATTGTGTTCGATTGTAGAATTTAAATGTAGATATTTTAGGATGTATCTTAAAAGCGTATTGGTGCCTCTATTCTGCCTTGGATTAGAAGGTAAATAATTTAAAATCCGATGAACCGCGTGTTTTTGTGTGTTTACGAATATTAATAGTGGCGTATATTTTTTTTAGTTTTGGCGCCGGTGGTCGCTGATCAGATTGAGATCCGCGAAGTAGCCGCTGATAAGGGTACGAATGTAACGATACCCTGTGGTGGATTACAAGAAAATAATTCAAACGTCCAGTGGGTGCACCGAGGCAACCGTACTCACCACACGGTGCTGGTAAGTTGTAGCTCTTTGATTAGGTAACATTATTACGTATGTTGACAGCGATGCAAAAATATTAGGCTTTAAAGGGCTCGCATCATCGTTCGGTGACTGACGTGTATCATACACTTAAACAACTTAAAGTAATGTTTATTGTTCTTACAATACTTTTTGTTCCCGTGCGGATTCACCTACATGACTTTTTCGCATAACGGTTTTTTCGATTTACTCACATTTTAATTTTAATAACGTGATAATAAATAGACTAAAACCCGACATAAGTCTAAGGCTTGTTTCTCCAAAAATGATTAGTAAAATCTGTACCGCGGTTGCACAGATCCTACATAAAAAAATCGTTTTATATTATATAATTAAATAAATAAAGAAAAAGTATTACGCACTGTGGACAAGATTTTTTTATGATAATAAATCAATTCGTCTCCATTAAAAAAAAATAAACAAGCATTAAAATTAAAAATATTTCCGTTTTGGTTACATAACGTGTAAAGTAAACATAAAACGAGACAACACAGTATGTTACCTCTTTTAATTTCCGTAGTTTTTTTTTCTTCATTTATTATTAGTAGGTACACATTGAAATTACATTCAGAAGGCTATATTGGACACACTTGAATAAACGTACGAATTAAACATAACACATCAGTGTAAAAATTTCCAGAAGTGTGTATATAAAGATAATTTAATAAAATTTAAAAAAATAACGAACCATTAGTTATTCTCAGTTTTTTGGTCACGCATACAGATAAATATATTATGAATGATCTAACACGATTTAACGTTAACTAAAGTCGTCGTAAATAAAATAACAACAGCACTCTTATAAGACGTCTTATTTGTTGAAAACGAGATGCTATAACATAGGAACCACAACCAAAGCACCACACAAAAACGATAAGAAACAAAAAGTTTTTCTATAAGACAGCTATCCTCGCAATATCTGTCTTTATTGAATACTCCTTAAATCCTAACGACCACGCATCTGCTGTCCCTGAGCTGTAGTAGATGTCAGAGGACGGTGGTGACCGCTCTTCATATTCTTTTATGGAAACTAAAGTAACGCTTCACCGCGACCCCGCTTGATGCTGTGTGGTGATGTGGTCGTAAGATGGTACGCGCTAATTTAGTAAACGCCTATTCACACTACTCTTGAAGTTCTACTTTTAATTTTGGGTGTCACTGCTCATTTATCCGTAATTATATAAAAATTAGCGACGTTCTATCAAATACTACACTTTTGGATGCAATACAATCAAATAGTAATATAATTTTATTTAACATTGTAAATGTCGTCTATTACAGAAAGGTTTATTACGGCCGTTGAAATTGACGATCCGTGAACTCAAACCGTCTGCGGTAATTCACACGGACGACCTATTTTATAGCGTGGTCAAAGTACATCTGGTTAGTGAGCTCAAACTTACACCTAACTGCATTTAGATGAGACTAGACGTTGATCGGAGCGGAGCTTGCGGGTACGCTAATGAAACTAGTGAACATAGAGCGGACGAGAAGTCGTCGGACGCGGAGGACCGCGTGGAAGGCATTGGGGAAGATCCAGCAGTGGGTAGACAAACGCTGATGATGATGAAACTAGCTGGTTATCGTAACCATAGTTATAACAAAGTTTCTAAATTTTAGTGATCACCAGAAGCTTCAAACAGACCATGTTCCTGTCTCTCCATGTATGATACGATACAGTATGTACTGTTTCATGCAATTTATTCAGCCGTATTTGAATTCATCAAATTCAAATTACTCAGCTTTATTACATTGTAATTATCATCATCAGCCCGTGTCTGCCCACTTTTGGATGAAGGCATTTCCCAATGCCTTCCACAGTATGCGCTTCTCTTATTGTCTGATTAATCTTCAGAACCTAATTGCTCGTTCTCTTGTATGCGTTAACAGACTAACCTGTCGAAAAAAGATGTAGATTTAAATATGATTACTTACTAAATTGTTCATACAATGGCACGATGCAATTAACTTCGAATTGAATGAACCAATGATTTGGTATCTACTGACAGATCTACGTGACCTTTCAGACGGGAATTTTAAAATAAATTCTCTTTTATTTTTTTTTTGAAAGCCGCACTAGTAGATCTTGTAAAAAATTTCGACGCGTAAAAGTTTATCCACTCTTACTTTGATGCGCTAGAATTTTTTAATTAATACCGTACCCTCTTGTAGCCGGGGCTCGGAGGTTAGCGGCCCAACTATTCCCTCGAGTGTCATGCCGCCTGAAGTTTCTCATCTGCATACATTGACATACATTTTAAAGCAATCAGTAGTCAACGACGGTACTCTACGTTTCGCATCTTAAACGATACAGTTTTAACTCTACAATCAATATTATACAGACGATTAGCTCTCGCCCGCGACTTCGTCTCAGTGGAATTAAAAAAATCAATAAGTAGCCTATGTGCTATTCTAGACAGTAATCCGTTTCCAGACAGATGCGTTTAGCCGTTTCTAAATTATCTCTTAACATCGATCCTTTAATGTTTTATTTATAATGTTAGAAAGAATTAGCTAGATAAGAACATAACACTTAGAAAATTATGGAGAAAAAAAACTGACAAACGACCATGGTAATATAATGGTCATTACGCAAGTGCCTGCTGGTAAATGATAGCAGATCAAGTGTATATGGTGAAAGGAGGTCCTAATTGCTGCAAAATTTGATACACATATTACTGCTTTACTAGTGTAACTACTGGAGTTTGGGAGAGTGGCTTTCAATTTTATTTGATTCTTTATTCAAACACTTGTACAGTCAAAGGTATTTGTTATTTCTAGTTGTCTACGTCTGAGAGGATAAAGATACGTCTGTCGCTTTATTAGTTCCGATAAGACATTCGTCTGAATGAATGTTGAGCATGATAAAATTAACTGACATGTGCAACGGGGACCGCCAGCGCCACGACGCTGCCCCCTCGCATCTATAAATAGAGGAAATTCGTCCGAATTAAGACATCGTCCAATTCGCGTTTACGAGCTTCCTTAATACATTCACACAGGGACAGTCACACAGCGCTGACTACAATACAGCTGTTATCAAATACAGAATCAAACCAATTTTATAGTAAGTGTATTTTTAAACAAAAGCAGTACTGCATTGTATGCTATACTCCTTGATCTGCCCTCGTGTATAACTAGGTGACGGATTGTATAGAGCGTGGGCAACTGGTGGGGGCGGAATTTGCGAGATTACTATGCTCGTTGTGGTTCAACTAAGATATGGTGATAGATATGTTGTGATAAGATGAAACTCTGATAGACGTTTTATAGTTAGATGTGAAACTGTTCTCAAGTTACACTTAAGAATTAGTCTGTTATTTAGTACTAAAGTGAAGTTACTTAGTTATGTAATTTTAAGTGTGAAGTTAGTGGGCATTTACTGATTTAGGGCGTACTATCTTTCGACCACATCATTTAACATCAGGTAGATTCGTGGTAGATTCAAGCTCATATCTACATATAAATCTCTATAGTGTAAATAGCTCTATAGTCTACATATAAAAAAGTTCGCTTTTCCATATAACTAAACCTTTACAAGGTAATTAACAAAAAAAAATGAACTCGTGTACAGGGTAATGATATAACTCGACTAAACAGTAGTGTTCTGTGGTCTTATGATCTGCGTTGTCCGTTCTAGACAAATAAATGTGGTTGGACAGTAAACCACAGAGAGGGATGTCCCACTTGACAACATTGTACTTTGCCTAAAGCGATGATTATCACACGTGGTTAACCGCACCCCGCACGCTCGCCACACTTACCTAGATTTAGTCATTAAGTTGAACTATTTGATTTTTTAGTTTGTCCTAAAAAAAGTAGTAATATTATAAACTCTAAATGTCATTATTTATTTTGTTACCACGTGACGTCTCTCTACGTTGTTTTAAATTGGCAAGGAAACACTTATTCTGCTACGTCTAAAAAACTGACTAAAAAATCTTTGAACCTTATGTGTCCTTGCAGACTGTTATAACATTCTAACAAGCGTTCATCCATCCATCCAAATTTTGACGTTTATAATATTAGTAAGATTGAATATATTTTGTGATTGTAAACAGCTGCATTGTCTCCAGTGGAAAAAACAATTGCGGTACACAATTGCTACTGAACGACATAAACAAAAGACGGAATCATTAAAATTCTATCCATCTCACTCTCTTGTATCCCGAACGACAGAGTAAGCAGATTCGGTCGCTAGAACATTGATTATCCAAATGAATACCAGTTCGGTTCAGATTTGGTCGAGGCCGTGCGGGAACATTTCGCGGATGGATACAGATGATAAAAAAAAATACAATCTAGCCGTGTTCGATGGCCAATGACAATCGGCACGTAATAGGCCGGCAATTTGAAAGCCATTAAGGCAATTTGAAATTGAACGTAGGTGTCTGCGATGGGTTCATTTTATCTTCACTGTGTCTGAAAACTCGTTTTTATGTCGATAAAACCTTGATTACATTTAAACATCTATGGTAACCTTTTTGGTGTTGCCAATTGTTGAAAAATGCGTCGTATTTTTTTTAGCCTAAGTAAACCATCGTTTGTCAATGTTTTACATTACGTTTGATAATTTGAACTAAACATAAAACGGCTTAGCTCACGTGCAAATCGGTGTCGGTACCGACTAATTTTAGCCCATCGGAAACTCTTCTTCAGGGTGAGTAGGATTGGTATTACTTCACGGTCGCGGTTTTATTCTTTGTTTTTCTTATTAATTAATTCAACGTTGGAATTAATTACAAAATATAACACTAAATAAATAGAATGTCAGCTATCTACGAACTTTATATAGTATTTAATATGCAACAATCTTTGTTTTAAATAAAACCTGTTTTCAAACGAAATAAGGCAGTGTTATGTGGAAGTGAGTTCGTAATAACGCGGCGCAAACAATATGCGAGCTCGGCGTCGAGCTGGGACTCATAAAACTAAATGCCTGAGAGGATGCACCGCGCGGGGTACCCGCTAGCCAGTGTTACTCTTTTGAAATATTTAAACCATTATAATCTTGAAGTTTTGTTTTAAAATCATACCTAATTAATTCACGTGCTTGACTTAATATTTTTACTTAAAAAAGACATTCAAAGCACAACTAGTCTAATGGTTAAGGGTTCGGGCCACCGATCTAGCGGTTGTGGTTTCGAATCTCACCATTCGACTATTGTTGTAAATCATATGCTAAAGCTTTTCCAAACTTACCTAGAATGATTACAAGAAATGAATAATGTTAACAAAAGTCTACTAATAAAGGGACAGAACACATGAAACTGCCGATATATGTAATGGTGAACTTTTCCATTTTAAATATTCATATCACTATCTTATATTTAATAACACAACTTGACCTTGTCAAGGTCGATTTATCGAGATATCATTCTATGAAAATAATACACGAAAAAATGCGTCTCGCATATAAAAATAAAACATTAAACGTTTCTCGGTTTTCACATCATTATATTATTATTAAAGTATTTTAAAATAATACAATAAATAAGTGATTCACCATTTAATACGCACACAGCCGTGACGAGATGAGATCCTTTACTACGTCCGTGATGGTCAGGTATAAAGGTAGAGGAAGACGGAAGAAGGTATGTATGTTGTGAAAGAGGATGAGTAAGAAGCGAGTGAATTTATATACGACGATTGGATAAATCGATGGATGGACGTTAGAAGATATCTTTAAAACAGCTCAATGCATCACTGATCAAAGTCTGGAAGAACGTATAGGCTATTTTTTTAACTCCGCACGGAAGGAGTCGCATGCTGCAGTTATACTAATATAGAAAGATTAGATGGATGGATGGAAGTTGGCGGGTAACTGCAAAACGGCTTACCAGGTCTTAATGATATTTGGAACAGATAAAAATTACTATCAAAAAAGAGCGCGTCGGCCTTTTTTTTTAAATTCCGAGCAGACTAAGTCACGGGCAAAGGCTAGTCGGATAATAAAGTTTGGTAACAAACGAATTGAATTGTTATGTAATACGACTAGTGAAGGATTTTAAAACAAAACTCGTTTGAAACAATGATAATTGTTAAGGTCACATAAAAACGTGTTATAAAAAATGTGTACTACTGTAAACGTGTTCGCTGAACGTCACAGGTCAAATGGCACTAACAAGAAATGTGCCAAGAGCGTGCAATGTGATGCTGTTAAAGGTTCCGTAAATAAAAACAACCTTTCCAGCCATAGACTAAAAATAAAGGAATATTAAAATGGCTAACACGTATTTATCCGGTATCCGCACCGACTAGTTTCGAGCCGTAATCACTAAAGACGATCTGAATGTAGATTTAGTGAAAGATATCATGTTAGAAAAATCTTTAAGTGATTATTAAAAGACTCTGCAGTAATATTTTTTTAGACAAGTAACAATTATTGTTATTCCCATATCAATGAATTATAGATTATTTCAATAGCTTAATATTAATTTAAACAATAAATAGCAGTGCCCCGCGTCGTTATGCGCACGGAAAAAAACTAAATAGCTTATGCGCGAATCCTGATAGACATCTACTATCCTCAAATCATGTTTTAATCGTGTTTAGATGGAGTTGGTATTGTAACATTTTTTCCCGTTGTGGTGATTCATAA
>JAODUI010000005.1:599869-620457 GCA_027563995.1 Papilio gigon | reverse complement strand
ACCGAGTTGCACGTGAGTTAAGCCGTTTTATAAGTTATATAGTGAAATGTCTCACGAAAGTTTTAATAGTTTAAATGGTCATACTATTGGAATTACTTAAATTAATTTTATTTTGCATATCTGTGATGTGCCACGACAATAATTTTAAAATTCTTTGCAAAATAGAGCTATGAAAATGTAAGTGAGCTGTTTGAAGTGACTTAACTGTGGAGTGTACACCGAGGGTCCTCTAATGTGCAGCTCGTGAACTATCGGAAGAATCGTCAACACACTGAAGTGATACTAGAGCGACACATCTAAATATTTCATTCATCTATGAACGTCGGTTTCCATTATCGGATGTCACACTTTGAAGATATAAAGACAATGCGATTTAATACAAATGTTACGGCAGCAGAATTTGTATGTGTGCGTGTGTGTGTGTGTGTGTGTGGTAAAACAGAACTATTCAATTGATGTGAACATGAACATAACCGCACGCAAGCTATCAGTACGTAGACATCCTTTGACTCTCCTACTGTAAAAGTATTAGCATCTAATATATTTTAAAGTTCAATGCGTAGTGTGAGGGGCTGTACGGAGCAGACTTCCGCAGACGTCTGGTCGCTAATGTGATGCGTCATCACACCGAGGGCGCGCCGCCCCATCCTGATTTCGATTGATTTTCCCTCACCCCATTACGTTCTCGGTATCGCCATGAATAGAGGAGCTACTATACAATCTTTTTAATAATGTAAATTAAGTAATATATTTTTAAAACCATGCCAAAAAAAATAATTAATTATGCCACCGTAGACTTAAAACTTTGTCCTTCTAAAATGCACCGCTCTAACCCTAATACTGTCCCTCATAAAACTTAATAGCAATCATAAAATGCTCGGTTTGGGAGACGATAAAATCCATTTAGAACACTATAGTGTTTCATTTAATTCACGTCAGTATAGTGCGTCGCATGCGGCACGCGAGCTGCCTGCAGAGGTATTAATCACGGCCGGACTGAGACTCCACGTCGCCGGGCCAGCGATATGCTACCTGACTAAGCCATCGCTCATTCTAATGCCCTCTACGTCACAGATATACGACACTTGGAAATGACTCTTACAAAAACAGTCGAAGTCAAAAAAATCGCTATTTCACAAAATCTTAGTGTAAGGTGATGACATCGTTAGAGTGAAAGTATTGTAATAAGAATACAATCCATTCAAGAATTCATCACTTCATCATCATCATCATCAGCCCTTGTCTGCCCAATGCTGGACGTTGGCCTTTCTCAATGCCTTCCACAGTATGTGGTCTTCCATATTCATAATTGAAAGTTCATTAAACAATGGACTTGTATGTAAGACGCAAGATTATGAACTGGGTAGAGTTAATAAAATTTGTTGTGACCATCATTTGTTTTATTTGAAATCTTTCACATTTATAAAGAAATGAATTGTAGAGATAGATAGATTTAAATCGATTTAAAAGCAATCACTTTATGTAAATAGGCAATGGTATTGAATCGTACACACTCAGCGCGGACAATGATTCACGGGGAGGACTGTGGGGATAGAACGCTCCCCTCGCGCCGCCGCCTCGCAGGCAGACATGTCGTCAGATGTGACTCATCACCTATACAAATAACAATAAGTTTTCACGGGAGTTTCAGGTTTTACTAAACATTTCAAACGTCCATCAATAGATTCTAGTTATATTTATAAAGTCGAGAGTCATTTGCTATAGGGCTTTCCACACTATACCGTCACACCATGCCCGTTGACTTCGAGCGCTGTCGCCGCCTGCCAAGTCTCAATGACCCTTTAATTCGTGGACATTGCGAAGCTCTACTGGTGTTCACTAAATAACTGCCTTTTCGACCCTTCATCCGAATGAAGGGTTAACGCATCAAGACGTACTTACAGATACTTTCATAAAAAAACCTTTTTCTAAGTTTTTTTTTAATCAGTAGATTTTTGTTAATGTATTAACATTTGTAACCATTCACAGTAAACTAAAAAACACTTGTGTTATGTTATGGTTTACGACAATAGTCGAATGGCGGGATTCGAAGCCATGGCCGTTAGGTCCATAGTCAGTAGCCTAAACCATTAGGCTATTGGGGCTTCATAAGATTTTTTTTAATAAATGACGAAACAGTTAAGAATTATATATATGGTCTATATGATATTACGTAATTTATGCGACGTTGCAAACTGCATCATTTAAATTCTAAAACAATACCTGTGTTACTCATTCGATGCATTTAAATTCCAATACAAAATGTAACTCATCAGTTTAGACAGTTACCTAGTTTCAACATTATTCTACACGTTTGGTATTTCATTAGGAAAACCCGTTTTACGTTATTCGATTATGTTTGCAGAATGGATGTAGCGTAAAGGCTAATTTAACGGAGCGCTCGGCTCGGCTGTAAATAGTTTACGGGCGAGGCGATTCAGCCTTTCATTGTCGCCGGTAGATCGTAACGATGATTACTGTGGGCCAGCAGTACTGTGGTTTACAATATCAATATATTGTTTAGATTTATGAAATCATTGACTGCAAAACAAAAAGTCAACTTGTTTGAGAAATAAGTCTACAACATTTTTGTAAAAGCGCAAATAGCCTAATGATTAACGGTACGGAATTCCGATCACGTGGTCGAAAGTTCAAATCCAATTTCGACTATTGTTGCAAACTGTATCCTAACACGAAACTAGAGTTTATTTGGAGTGTTAAAAAAAGTGTTAGTAAATTAACAAAAAAAACTACTAATGTTGTTCTAAAAAAAGGACAATGAAATTGATATTTCTCCTATCCTTAGTAGGAATTATTACATTGTCTACATTTCTTGTTTAATAATATAAAACATAACAGTAAAAAAAAATCTTCATTGTTGAAGTCCGGAGATAGAATATTGCGGAGATTTAACATTACTAATGTAAACTTTAATTATCTCTCCTTAATAAACCTTAAAAAGATATTTAATACATTTCCTTATATTCATTTTGTTTGAAATCTCGACGTATAAATCTCGAAACTTTCGCAAAGCACCACAAAAACAAAACAGACTATTCCCGCGAGTAGAATTATTACCTCGGCGCCGATACGACTTTGTGGACGCTACGTGAGAGCGCAATAAAGTTTTATGTGCAACAAACTTACCACAAGTACAAAGCTTAACGAAATACACTATGCCCTCCTTGTTATATTTGATTCAAAAATATGACTCCTACAAACAGTCGTAAAGTGGACGTTTTTTTTTTAAGAAAATGGGACAAACGGGTGGCAGCAATTCATCATCATATTCAATTCCAAGTATAACTCGAAAAATGCAAATAATAATTTTACTCGAAAAACACGTTACAACATTACGTGGTGGATGGTGAAGGAACAGTTTAAAAGTTAATAATAATATAATTAATTTAAAATTTCAGGAAAGCTCTTACCATTCTAACACTGAATACAATAGGAAGCAAACTGTAAGCGGACGCGCCAAGCACTGCCTAAGTTTTCTAATACGAGGCTTTACTAGTATCGATCGTATCTCAAGGCCCGGCCCGCGAGGCCGGTCTACGTGCTTCCAACTTAACATATAACCTTATACAGAATGCTCTATAGACTGATGTGAAGTTGACAAAAAAGCTTATCTATATATCAACACAATTCTTTACTTTTCCTCAATAACATATACCTTTTTTGTAAGTTTAAAATGAGACATCAGATCAGACATATGTTTTTATTAGATAGAAATAAAGCCTTAATTAATTGTTTCATCATCATCAGCCCTTGTCAGTCCAATACTGGACATAGACCTCCCCCAATGACTTCCACTCGCAGTCCTCCGCCTTCCACATCCAACGATCCCGCTGTCCACAATTAATTGTTTAAGGTCTTGGTATGATTTCGATGCCTTATAAAGTAACACAAACAACATAACGTATTATCAGTATGTGTGTTGGATGGTGCAGTGTGCCAAAAATCGATAGTATGTAATAAAATATTTCGCACAGTCGCTGCGGTGTTACAAAAGTTTGTTTCACCGATATCCGGAGCTAGGGCTACTGCGGTCGTTTGTGATATATCACTGGTACGTTGCAATACATTAATGTAAAAACAATTGAAAGATTTATGGATGAAATATGAACACAAATGAAGAAGAGGGCGTACCTCTCAAAGGCCGGCAACGCATCTTTTGTTTCTCTAGATTGCAAATGTCTGGGCGACGATGATCACCTTTGTGAACATGCCTCTCGCTTGCCCCCCTTCTCTTATATTAAAAAACTCTTGTATAGTGACCGTCCTTGATGAATCGCACCTTAGTATTATCTAGAAGAAGCGGAAATATCAAATTTATCATTTCAATCTCTTGTAAACATAATAAAATGCGCAACGAACCAAATCAAACATTATTTTGTTTTTACATACAAAATTAATAATAATAATTTAAATTTTTTTATAACATGGCTATAACTCGTGTTAATTTGATTCAAAAACCGCTGTTATTGTTTTTTTGGGCCAATCCAAATAATTCTTTTTATTTTTTAATTTTACGTAACTGACAAAAACGTATTTTATTTATTTTTTATTTTCAACGTAGTCCAATAAAACCCCTTAACTTGAATAACTTTTAAGAAGAAAATGTTTTTACTAATATATTCCTAGTTTATTATAGGGGATGTTTGTTTCAGATGGATGGCGGCTTGCTCCTCAGGCAGGTGGGTGTGGAAGACGAGGGTCTGTACGAGTGCGGCGTGGAGAATGAGACGGCCTACGTGGACAGAGTGAATCTCACAGTGAGAAGTTAGTCTATATTTGTTACCGACTACTAATCAGGAAATGTCTAATTTGTTAAAAGTAGACTTACGTATTTACTGTTAAGTTCCAAAATAGTTTAACAATGTAGCAATTAAAGCAAATTTGATTACTAACAGAGCACAGAACTACACTACTATTAGTAACCGATTAACAAATTATTATTAGGCCAGTAGCCTGATGGTTAAATGTAGGAAAGTTTGGATGTTTACCACAAGGTATCTTCCGAACGGTTTCATGGATCTAGATGTTGTTAAATACAGATATAGAAAAATGTCTAAATGTTTACTTAGATTACATATTTTATTTAACTCAACGCGCGAACGATGTAGGCAGCAAAAACTAGTAGTGTTATATTTCCCTCTCATCTGACAACGCGCACTTAAAGTTGATTGATAAACAGAATAAAGCACAGTAGTAAAAAAAAATCAGCAATAAAATGACAAGATTGTATAATTGTAGTTGCGGTTTACAACTTAATTACGTTCGGTATTATCTAAATGACGGTTAACGTTCGCAGTTAACGTCCACTTTTAACTGGCGCGCGGCACGTTTCAAAATCGACTCGTTTACAATAAACTTACGACTTACGTCGTTTTATGATAAACCCAACATTTCCTTGAAAATAATGTCTCATTAAAAGGTTTCTAAAGCTCGTTTTAAACGATGCGTTATTTCGACACGTGATAAAGTGAGCTAATGTTGATAACTGCATAAAACGTTGTCAACCCTTTCATACCCTTGAAAAGAGATAATATGAAACGCTTTACGGTTAAGGGTACAGATTTCCGATCACGTGGTCGAGTGTTCGAAACCCGCCCATTGTTATGGTAAACCGTACAATATAAGATATGTTAGTAAAATATAAACAAATCTGGTAAAAAGAACGCACGTGTCGGTGTATTAGGTTTAGAAATCAACAAGCCTTTACCCGTGACGTCATCATCAACCACTGTCTGCCCACTGTCGGTTATAGGCTTTTCCCAATACCTTCCACAGTACGCGACCCGTGACTTCGCCCGCGCGGAATAATCTAATCTGTTATCTATTAATTTATCTCAGTGTCAAATCTCATCCAGATCCGTTTACTCGTTTTCGAGTTATTTGATAACAAACATCCGTCAATTTAAACTATCGTAAATATAATATTAGTAATATATTAAAAAGGTGATATAATGTCATTGTCGGTCGTATCACCAAGGCCGCAGCAGCATCCGTCGCAGAAGACGGGTCACATGGCGTAAAGGCCGGGTAATGACGCCCATTATCCATCGCCCAGCCACCCTAGACACCCGCTCGCAACGCGATCTACCGCAATTATTTGGTTAAATCAGTGCAGCTGGGGTCGCAGCGCGCTGGTCGCCATGACTACGCCTCTTTCAATAATGACAGTCTGTAAAGTGAGGTGACATTGTAGTGTGTTACCTAACGCTGTTTGATCATGTACCTTATCCCACGAATAGTTGATGATAAATATTGGAGTTCGAATGTCAAAATGTTACATATCATTGTATCTCGTGAACATGTTTACAATGCTCCATCCAAACGCGCTCTGTGTATTAGTATACGATAAATTCCAATAATATAAACGTGTCTATTGTTATGAATGCAGCACGAATTCTCGCTTGAATTAAGTTAATACCAGGAAGCTGACTTCATCTCAGACTCCGACAGATCGATAGAGCAAAACTCAGAATACGTAGGCACTAAAAAGTTATTGTAAATTATAACTTAGTTTAAAGGGATATACATTTATTTGGTACATGGACTAATGGAAACAAAATACAGTCAGTGTGGCGCGCCGCGGTGCGTTACATGTTTAATGTCCTACCTATAAAACAGCTTAACTCACATCCATCGGGCACTCGAAACTAGTCGGTACTGACACCGATCTACACATGAGTTAAGCCGTTTTAGTAGTATAGTGAAATGTCTCACGAAAGTTTTAATAGTTTAAATGTTTAATGTCATCATATTCTGGTAAATGTTAAATGTAAGTTGTGAATAAAATTATATAGACTTCTTTATACAGTAATTTGTAAATATTCGTAAAATGTAGTGTTAATTTCGACTCTTTCAAAGTATATGTTTTTATTAAATAAAACGAAGTGTGGTTAACCGAATAACATAATAAAATCAGACAATTATATTTGAAGCCCCAATAGCTTAATAGTTATGGCTACGGACTACTGATCTAAGTGTCGTGGGTTTGAATTCCGACATTCGACTACTGTCGTGAGCTATAAACTAACACAAGCTTCTTCAATCTTACCATGGTTACAAGAAATATCAGTAGATTAACAAAATTTTACAGAGAACAGAGAAACCATTGTAAACAATTGGTTAAAACTCGTCACCCTAAGTATCCAACGTGTTGACACAATTGTGTGCATTAGGCAGGGTCCTCTATTGACATAGCCGGCACGCCTTTTACCTAATTACGTAGTTGTTGTCAAGAGAAGTAATATGCCGTCAGAACAAACAACTGATATATTCGCCTTATTTAATTGGTTTTTTTTTCGGGACCATTTTATTATTTATTTAACCATTTTATTTCGTCATTAACAACTAAATTTGAAGCCTGTTCTCTCTGAAAATATGTCATACAAAAATGTTACCAGATTTCCACTGTTCTACGCGTTACGTCATCACTAAGGGCTTTTAATGCTTTATATTTAAATTGAGAAATATATGATTAGTTTTGTACACAAATCAATTAATAACTCGGGTTAACTGAGCGCTCGGAAGTCCCCACGTGTGTTTCTTACACTATTACATACAACTTAAAGACCCAATGTGGCAGTAAATGTA
This sequence comes from Papilio gigon, assembly GCA_027563995.1. Classification (NCBI taxonomy): domain Eukaryota; kingdom Metazoa; phylum Arthropoda; class Insecta; order Lepidoptera; family Papilionidae; genus Papilio; species Papilio gigon. The sequence continues at coordinate 612,849 of JAODUI010000005.1, read as the reverse complement.
TTGAAAGCATTTGTTCGTACAGCGGAGCCTCCTCCCTTGGTGAACGTGACGGTGCACGCGTCCACCATCCTGGCGCTGATACTGTGGAACGTAGCGGGCGACGGCGGACACCCCATCATTGACTTCACAGCCCAGTACCGCTCCGCCGCGCCCGTCAACAACACGCTCGAGCCCTGGCGACCCATCAGTCCTAATCATATCAGTCCTAACTCGGTGAGTTTTACATAGTGGAGATGCTGTTGCTAGTCTGTTATATTGCTTAAGCCCTCTGTTGAAATCTCCATTAAATTATTGGTCGTTTTATTGCAGCGGCAAGTGGACGTGTACCACTTAGAGCCTAACGCATCGTACTGGTTCCGCGTGTGGGCGACCAACGCGCTGGGCCCCGGGCCCCCGGTCGAGGTGCTCGCCACCACGCTCTACAGCGACCAGGAAGCAGGTTTGTTCAATGTTTTGTACGACCTATGTTGCGAGGACGATGGAGGTACTTTAATACACACGAGCTGCTGCAAATATGAACGGGATTCATGTCGATAATTTGTGTTACAATTTTCTTATGTATTGTGTATTTTACCACACTATAAATTTGCTGTTATCCTTGTTCAAATCATGCAATAAAACATTTCAGAGTTATACAAGCACTTCCTAGAGGGCGCTGAGAGCTTCGACACGCGCACGTGGCTGGCGGCAGTGTGCGTGGTGATGGGCACGCTGGCCGTGCTGGCGGCCGGCACCTGCGCCGTGCTGTGCCGCGAGTGGCGCCGCCCTGGTGAGCACACGACGCCCTAGGCTACCCGTAACCCAGTACTGCCCACAACTAGACTAGCTTACCTGCGTTGTCTCCTAAAACATATTTTGTATGAGTTTTTACATATTTTATCTCTATCCTACGTACGAACATCGTCAGGTCGCTCGTGAGAATCGTCTAGCAAGTACAGAGTATATTCTGGTTTAACTAACGACATGTCAAATGTCATTTTTCACATTCTCGTGAAAGAAAATTAATCTAAACAATACGTAAACTAAAAAACCAAATATAATTGAAAATGTATGAAACGAATTCGAATCTTGCCAAACAAAAAACTCAAATGAAATAAAAAAATTACATCTTGCCCGAATTTGTGAACACCGCTCTCTATTAGTTTTAAATGACATCGCTTAGCATTCCTACGATAAACTTTTACTAGAACATATGTTCCAAAATACCAAATCATAGAGTATAGATGGCATAGAGTATAAAGCCAAGTAGAAGTATGGCCTTGGCTTTTATATAAAATTTATAAATAAACATTATCTCTTCATAACGGCTTTTGAAATTTTAAATTTCGATTTTAGTATAACTAGAAAAAGACAGTAGAAAAAAATGCAATATAGGTTAAGTTTTAAATAAACGGGCATTTTAAATAATGTATTTTACAATTACTAGTTAAACAGCGCTAGAGGAGAGCCTTACTAAAAATGTAGTCTTAGCAAAGTTCCAATTCGTAATAAATCTTTACGCATATTCACTATTAATGGATATTAAACTTTTTAATCTAAGATGTTTATGGAATTGTCTATGGTATAAAATAGTTTACGCTAGGAATGTTTAGGTAACAGACCACTATGCCTTGTACTATATTGAATTCACAATTTTTGTAGTTTGCTTAGTTAAAGTTTAAGGTGAAGGATTCTTTTGTGATAGCATAGCTTAATACGAATCTTCAGCTTCCATTTAAATATTTATAGAATTTAATAATAAATACTTTTTAGTAGTTTATAAACGCACAAGACTGGGTTCATAGAAACACCAACAATATATTAAAAGTAACGAATAAAGAACAATAGGTTTCTATAAGTACAAACAATATTCGAGTACATTTTTAATGCAATTTTTTTTCCTATAGCATGTGCCTTTCCGAAAAAAATAGCAATATTTAATTCATACTATTAAAATGTTTGCTATATTTTAATGACAGTTGGTTATGTTTTTTTAAACAGCTTTTGGTATAACACTTAAGTCTATAGAGGGTCCAACGATGTGCCCAAACTTAACCTATTAAAGCAATATTGTATACAATACCAAATATGTATTAATCGTATCTAATTAAACCAAAGTTAAATTTCCTAGTGATTTAATATTTTATAAAATGTTACCTATTAATTCAATTTTTAATTAACTTTGATATTATCTATATTTTTTTTCTGATATTTTAAGTAAATATGCCAAATTTAATGAATAAATAATATAAAAGATTCATTAAATAGTGCCAAAAAATTTATTACATTGTGAATTTGTAAAATTAAAAACATAAGTGTAGTTTTTCTAAAAAAAACATGAAATATTCGAAAAAAATTATAACATGCTTTGACTCTTGCGTACACGGCGCTGAGCCATTGATATACTTCTATGTGATATATTCTTGAATACCAAAAATTAAACAGAAATAATAAATATAATATTTTATCTAGAAGTTTCCAGACATTATAATGGACGTTATTAATTATGATATAGTTTAAAATTCTAAGAATATGAATAATTACTTATAAGCATTAATATAAACCTTTGGTTGACAATTTCTAGGTTAGAATTTTGAATCATAGTTGCTTAGCGATATAGATCAAAGCGTTAAAATAAGTTTTTTTCTTTAATTAGCAATGTCTACATTATTGTCATGTACGAAATAAGGCATTTTAATTTTAATACGGACCAATTTGAACTACTAAATGTCAATTAAACGAGTAGAATCCAGATGGCGCCAAAATCGGACGTCGAACGGCACGTGTCATTTGCAACTTGTTTAAATTAAGTTTAGGTTAAAAAAAAAATTCTAAATTTTTAATCAATCGCAATAAATAAACGCAACTTTAAATTGATATTAAATTTTCAATACTAATTGTTAATTTATTCGTTTTCGATATGCAAGTTCATAAAGAAACATTTAAAGTACAGTTAAAATTTCCTTGTTCAACCAAAAATGAGAAGTTATCAATTTAACTGATAGTTAAAATTTTGCCTACACACACAAGTTTTAATTGTAGATACAAGTCGACTGTCCAGTTCAAATTTAAAGTACTAACGCGTCCGTTCGCGGTGTACCGTCTAAACGCTATATTCGCTTGAACATTTCGTACGTATCGAGTCGAGGACTCGGGCAATAGCCACAGGGATGCAGTTTTTAAATATGTTTATGAGATAAAAGTTGGTCAATGGTAAGAGCCGGTTGACGACTAATTACTTTGTACTATTATCGCGGTCTTTATGCTCCTCATTCACCAATTTATGAATAAGGGCAGAGTTAGCGGGATAGGTAACTTTTTTAAGTGGAACCCCGCGAACGTCTACGATTGTACAATAGGCTTTAAAGAGGGTAAATGAATCTGTATGTGGTGTACTGAAAGGTGGTCAAGTTATGTTTAATTTTAGATAGCTATGTTCGCTGGTTTACGGTCTAATATTGTGCAATCATGTAGAAGATTCAAAGCATAATATAATTTGGAATAGGTTTTATGGTATTTAGATACTAAAATAATTAATGCTAAACGCTTGGTTTAGAATTTTTACAAATAGCAATGAAATGCAATTTTAACTAGTGTTAGAAATTCCGATGATAAGGTTTTTTTTTACAAAAAAGGCTTTAGCGCTTTGTAGTATACGATATATTCTTGCCAACATCGCTTGATAGTATTTATTTTTAATTTCCGTCTAAAATACTTGATTATTTTTTACTATTAAAATCGGTATAAACACGTATTTTTATAGTGTTTTAATGTTGCCATTTGATTAATACATTTTCGTGTTAGGTTTGATTTTTTTTTCTTCTGTTTGAAAAAACTTGCCATGGCTAAAAATCACAGACGGTAAACTTAAGGTTGTAAAATTACTTGTAATTTGAAACTAGTATAATTCTATACCGAACAAAATGTTCTTATGATCCGAGGACCACTGTTTTACTTGGACCACTTTATAATTGAACTGCCTGTAGCTTTTAAAACATAAATATTGGACGAGAAATCTTTTGCAAACTTAGTAAGTACATCCAAAACGTACATAAGAGGCGGTATATGTTTTTACCATTAAATTTATCCTTTATCTATTCGCTTAACAAGCATGAATATAGTCTGATAAATTCAATGTTTTGTAATTAACTATATTTTTTTTATAATTACTAATTTAATCACATAACAATTTTCCAGGTAATTTAAAAAAAAACCCTATCTAACCTCATTTTACTTCATTAATTAAAAAAAAACTATTTATGTGTCAAATTTAAGCTACAATTAAATTGTTAATTTTAGCTTCAAATTGTGACAGGGTTGCCATCTTTGCTGATATATTAAAAAAAAGATACCATAGACAATATCGTCTAATAACGATAGTATACGTAAGCAGCAGTAGCCACCGTACCTCCGCATGCTCTTCCCGAGGGTTACCTACGTTCGTTTTTATTCATTCGAATTTTTTTTCTTCTTTCCCTTCTATCGCACTCGCTTGGGTCGCACGCTTGGACTGCGGGCCGCACACTAACACACACATACACGGTGACGGTACGTATCCATGTGCAGAGTACGAAGAGGAACAGGACGTTATAGAACTAGTGCCTAACATTATACTGAACCCCGGCTTCCTGGACACCGACCCCGTCCGGCCGAGGGACAGCTACGCCGCCTCCATCATCAAGTCGACCGAATGCCCCGGGCCTGGGAAACCTAGGCGTGTTTGATTTTCGTCTATACTCAACCTTAGAATATTCTATCTGTCCGATCCAGGGTTATTGTCATGATCATAAATAAACCTAAGAACGGGAGGTGAATTAGTTATATCGCGAAACAGAAAAGATAACTCAAGTTTTAAAAAAATCCCATTTTGAAAAAAAAATTACAACTTTGGCGCTTACAGACTTAAACAATCCAAATAGGTTCAATATGCAAGCGCCTGTCAAAAAATAATATCAAAAATGTACGCTAAAACTAATCACGTATTTTAGCTATTTCAATTTAGCTTCAAAATTGCGCACTATTAATTGAACAGTTTTAAAAACTTTGGCCCAAGGGTAAAGCGGCACATATCAAAAAAGGTACGTAAGAGTTATTTTTACATAAGCATTGGAGCGATAGAATATTCTTTAAGGTTTTAATGTAAGAGAACACGCGCGCGTGTTCAATTGTGAACCAAATTATGCTTCTCAGAATGTATTCATAATATTTTTAATTGTGAAAATACAATACCGAGAATTATTTTTAATCTACATTTATTTTTAAAACAGCTTAATGAACCTTGAAATTTAATTAACTAAACATTTTGAGGAAATAATTTGGTAAATAACAATTACTAATTAATAAAAATGAGAGAAATAACTTTTAGAAAATTAAGCATTCCTTTTTGCGTAGCGTTGAGGTTGGTTTATTCCTGGTACGTTACAATTTATTAAACATATTTTTTTCCTTATGGCAACCTCAATGCTTCCGTTAACGACGATTATCGTTATGACATTGTTAATATTGGTAGCTATTTTAAAATGTAAATTGATTACGTATTTTTTGCAATATTAGATATATTTTTATATAAAAGATCTCAAATAATTTAAGATAGTCGCGTATGAATGTTTCCGTTTGCATTGTGATCAGTACTGTGATTTAATGCATATAATTTTTTTTAATTGTGTGGTTCTGGTAAGTTTTAAGGTAAGATCATCGAGAGACTGGTGCGTGTTTTAATAGGTTAGTCAGTAGTGTTAGTATAATTACAATAAAACGAAGCTTTTAAACTGTTTAGAGACGTTATGTGCTGTCAGTTAACACTGCTTATACTAAATTAAATACGAGAGACAATATGGTAGGGATACATACGTTGTTTATAATGTTCTCAACACGAAAGGCAATGATGCACGTTGGCTGGTACAATCGGCATCAGTTGCGGTGCTCACTATCGATTATTATTTAAAAAATCAATTACACAATACAAATCGAAAAGCAACGAAGAATATTATTATAAAATATGTCTTATCATAAAGGCATCTTTTTAATTTTTTATAGAGCAAAATATATTTTTTTAACTTTGTTAAAGAAAGCACCGCAAGGGGGTCGACAATGCCAAAATAGATTATATAATGTAAATATGAATTGCAATGATTAATTGTTTAATATAGTGTTGTTATCGATGTGTACATTCCTTTATTTTTATATACAACGTGTGTGCATATCACGAAAGCCTTATGTAATAGTATGTTAGTATATGTACGAAAAATTCTTACTTCCCCTTTCATTTCTTGGAACTTTTACGATTATATTCAAATTGCTTTTACGTATGTGTGGGTTTTCACGGACGTAACAACCCTACGTAGACGCACTGTGATTTCGTAAGGATATTTCGTCGGTGCAAACCCGTTATTAAAATGTAATCGTGCAAGTTCACCTCTAACCTACTGCTCATTGCCTTCCTGTGTCACTGCCTATCCCCTTTGAATACAATTTCTGACTCTCTTACCCCACTTGTAACCATGTCCAATTAAGCTTTTGTTGTATTTCTTTTGTTCAAAAGTATAATCAAATGTCGTTGTTTATACTGTCGCATAGAACGTGTCGTCCGAACTGTACGCTTTGCTTGTCCGCAAGATGTTTTCTATATCATTGTGTGCAATTATCTGTCCGTCTCACATGTAAATGTAAAGTGCTATCGTGTCAATTACGTGTATGTGTGTATGTTGCGTTGTCTTAGTGTGCGTGCTTGTTTGGCTCAATTATCTATGGTATAAGTACTGCAGAGTGTTTCTAATAATTGTCTAAAAAAAATGCATGATTGTCTATTGTTTTCATTTATTATCAGATCTCGGTGTTTATTTTAGGGTTCTTCGTTTTTATGTTATATTTATTTAAAAGCATGTTTTAAGCTCAACAGTCAGTAAGCTCGCTGTTGACTAAACTAAACGTATTCTTCCACAATCGTATACTCGCTCATCACAAATTACATAATTGTAGATAATAAGCCATTTATTTTTGTATGATGTAATTGTTGGATAATTCGATTGTAGAGTTAGGTCGTTTATACTAGATATTGTTGTTTATGAATATTGCTGGCAACACTGCTGTATTTATAAAATGTATTGGCGCTAGGTCGGCGCAAGTAAAAATTATAAATTATAACTCAGTAACTCATCGACATGCTATTAATTTGACATTTCTCTTAAGTTTTAAATACGTAAGTGTTTTGTATGTTATTGTCCAATAGATGTCATGGCGGTTTATGGCTTTTTTTTTAATTTGAAAAGGCAAAATGTTTAAGGTTGTGCTGCCATATCTAAAACTCGAATGATTATCTCGTATGTATTTTCTAAGTTACCATATAAAAGTCGAGATATGTGTATAGTTATGCACCATAGTGAATATAATGCATGCATGCTAGGCTGTACGAAAATAAGCTATGCATGAACTTTTTTATACAATTTTATGCATGTTACAGTAATGTAGACGTAATGTTTAGCGCTTTTTATTGCTTATACATATTTAAAACTACCCAAAAGTGTTCCGATTTAACTGTATTGTGTGAATAACTTTTTAATGGAAATATATATGCAGTTTTATTTGTGTAACATGTTGATAGTAGCAGGCGGATCGCCTTGTTAACTTAGCTTTCATCTGAACATAGACACGAAATTGTCTATACAAAGTTGGGTTTGCTGGCGGTATTCTATTTCTTAATTAAAATATGTTTAAAATTATTATGCCTTGAAGGATAAGTAGGTGATTTTTATAATAATAGTTTTTTCCAAACAATACATAATTAGGAGAGCAGTTTTAAGAGAATTGTGTGGTTATAATTTGATCAAAACATCGATATCATCCCGACGCATAATTCGAACGCTTCCAACAAGAGATTTAATTTTTATGGTAACACTAAATTTGTTCAATTATGAGTATGAGTGTGGTTTAAATTCTTTGTGAAGTGCAAGGCAATTTTTCCGTAATTGGAATACCGCGAACAAAGACGACTGTACATTTTAAATAAACGGTTTTTCAGTATCATACGACAGTTGCTATATGATAGATATAATAGTGTTGAAAAAAGTTCATTTGAATTGTTAATATTATACCGCCTCTTCTGTCACGAATAAAACATTAATTTACATCGAAGATGACAACTTTAAGATTATGTGAACATTATAAATTATAAAATAAATCGAAGCGTCTTTCAATATGACATTTAGTTTCTGGCTGTCATTGTCAAAGTGTTTTTTTTTTATGAAATGTAAAAGTTTTGTGCGAGAAGTTGCCAATGTTTATGTTGTTATTATTAAATCTCGTTCATTTAAATCTGAACAAAACTTGAGCTGCAACTATTGTAATGGTTTAAATAATAAATATATTTTGATATAATTCGATGATATTGTGTATTGCTGTGAGGTGGCTCGGTCCCGCTCCTATCGAGAAGTAATTTATTATAGGTTAAGGTCGCCTTTTAAAAGCACGTCCAAGATATAGGGCAGCGAATATTTAAGATTTAATTTGTCAGCGTATCTCTTATAGTTAAGCGTAATATGTTACCAAGATATTATATTAATTGGCAATATTTTTCTATCGTATAAGTAAATTATAAACTAGTTTTTAGAACTATATCAATGCAGAAAGATGGCGTCACTGTACGATTGAAACGAACGTGTCGTTCATGGTTCATCATAAAAATAAAAAATAAATGAAACGTGCAGCTGTGCTCATACAAAGAAACAAATGACAACCTCCTTTCCAAAGTCGATTAAAAATAACTAGACCAAATTCCATACGTAAAATTAAAAAGTTAAAGGTTGTCTATGATTCAATGATGACATGTTTCTGCGTTCGGTTGTCAGCATAATATAAGTAAACGTAATTGACTATCAATTGACACGCTGCTGTAGACAAGGTACGCTTTACATGTTCAAGTAAATGTACTGCTGGCAAGATGGCGACTCGCGGATCTTCAATATTCACTTGTAATTATTTTCAACTTAAATATGTTTATAGAATGTTTAAACCATAGATTTATAACCTGCAGATGTTTTATACTTTGACGTGTCATAGAGTGTATTATCGAAATGTCAATTTATATAGTCAATGGCTACACTGGAAGAAATTGCCATGAAAGGACTTTTTTCTTTTTACTCCTATGATCTAGATTAGATATCTATGGTTGTAAATTTATGGTTTTAAACATAATTTTTTAATGTGTATTGTCGATATATTAATTTCTATTTTTCGCGCCAGATGCTAATGTCAGTGTCATCTTGACAGCCGCCGCGCACAAAAACAAACTATAGTCGCCATTTGAAATCATAAGAAACATTTACTTTGAAATAGTATTAAAAATCCAGCGACCAAACTATTTGAAACAATCAAATATATATAAAGGCGGTTTTAATTTTTTTTGTTTGTTAAGCTGTCCAAATTATTATGTGCAATAAGATTATATACTTGTTTTATATTCTTTATTATATATAACTTTCAATTATGTTTGTTAATTCCATTTGTAAGTACAAGATGTAGATGCTTCCGAAATTGTTTATTTTTTTTTGTAATAAAATGAATTGTGATTCTCTGGCAGAGTACAGGAGACACAAAGCCGATGTGATGTTGGAAATCATTCCCATTAAAATACATTTTACACTAATGTTGTCTTTTATTAAACTTACACAAATTAATATTCTCTAATATAAGTACTGGCTACATTCATAATACTTCTTCACTTAAATTAAATTAAATTAAAAAAAAAAAACCTTCTGATTAAATTCCAACCAACCGGAACTATGGTGTAGATACAGAATCGGTATCCTGAAATAAGATGTTAGCGCTTACAACACGGTCTTCTTAACCACGACAGTGTAAAATATATGTAACCATCTCGAAAAGACTTGAGCACTTAAAAACATCAACGATTTCGTATGTAAGTACTCGCTAAGCTAGCTGTTGCTAGGAAAGTGTTAAATTAGATTTTCATTTTTAATAATAGTCTAGAAGAAAATAACCTTTAAATCGATATGCTGCAAAGCCTCTTCAAGAGCGGCCAAGCTTTCGTCATCTGGGGAAAAAACGCGGCATTCCTCACCGAAAAACCTCAGCATCTTGATACGCAGTTCCTCCGCATGCAGCCGCCGCTCCGAACTCCTCGCCTCTTCTGATAGCTCGGAAGACGATTTGAAACTAGATTTTAATTAAATGTACCAATTAATATTCGATAAAAAATAACAAAGCTTTTAAGAGAAGTATGGGCAAGTTACCTTTCAACCGCAGTTAGATATTCCGGTGGAAAGGAGTCAAGAACCGCTTTCATCTGGATCCACGGCTCACTGGAACTTCTGGTCTTGTACTGGTAAAGTTTATTTGTTTTAACCTTATTTAGAAAGATATTCCTTTGAGAATGATAACGTTACATATAAGTATTTCATAAATGCTCCGGAAGTAGGAATACTAAATGACGAACAGTGACTCAAATCGTTTTCTTTAATTTACTTACCCTATTAGATATCGCGTAATCTATCTCCGAATCTGTCATAGCTCTTGACAGTGCCAGACTGGAGTCCGTACTGAGAGTCTTCGCGTCGTAGTCTTCGAGACCGGCGGAGACTAGACTCTCGCTGGTCTCCGGCGTGGCCTGAGGCTCAGTCCAGGCATAAGGCGTCACAGTGACGTCATCTGGTAAATCCAGCTCGTTGACCATCTCTGAACGGCTCTTAGGAATTGAAGCCAGGAATGTTTCAAACATTCTGTCGAGGGTTACGGCTTGTTACCTGATACATCAGAGTTTATGAACTGATTTTCTTATATGATTGGTTATTACGAAATTTTAAGGTTATGTGATATGCAACGATAACAAATGGTATTCGGCAGGCAGTGAAGATAAATTAATGACTTTTACAAATAAACGCAATGAATTCTTTCACCTTTTAAATGAAGTTGCACGGTGGTTAAGACGCGTGTATGGTCACGTATCCACTAGTAAGTGCGCCGCAGCCGGATCACTGCGGCAAGTCCGAGTGCTCGAAGTTTGGTCGATAGACTCCGTGTTCGATGACACGCAAACAAGCAAAACTGGCTTGAGGTATTTATCTATTTGGAAAATATTTAATACTAAACGTTTTTTATTATAAATTTATTACTCTTACTATTTTTATTTATTCTTATTTACAAACAAGAGAGTTAGTTATAATAATATAAAAATAACTTGAAGAACCCACATAAAACGATAATCTATTTAGTAACTTCGGCCGTGCATTACTAGGGCGTTATTCCGTAATATGTAAAAACGTTGACTTATATTCTTTATTTATATCATAAATTATAGGTTATTAGAATGCTCTGGTAATATAGTTATATAAAAGGACGTCTTTTAACTGAAAACTGAATCGTCCAGTTAGAAAGAACTATTACTAAAGTTTCTTTGGTAACGAAATGAATACTGAAAATTTTGTTATTACCAGATAACACCAGACAGATCTTGATATGATTTATCGAAAACTATCTACTTTAAAATTCGGTTCAAACTGGATACGGAGGCGTGATGTTCTCTTTTGCTCGGACACAGCACGTGGCGTGTTCGTGTGCGCAGGATGTTAGAATTACAAGTGAACAAGGATGCAGCGAAAAGGATTTGGATACACGTCGCCCACGCCGCGGATGTACACTATTGACCTCAAGTAACAAGCAGCGGGTAAGTATCTTATGTGCTCGCTTCGATCTTGGCACATGACATCACACCATACTGCAAGCTATAACTCTTAGGGTAAACATATTTTTTACATTATTTAATAATCTACTTATTTCCATTGTTTAAAAACGAAATGAAATAAAATTTTGGCCGTACCGAATAGTCTTAGTTATAGTAGCACAGGTTAAAAATGCCTTTATTTTTCGCTGGCATAACAGAGAGCAGTATTGATATTGTATAAAAAAAAAGCAGGCGCCGTCATTTGAAGAACTTGGTATGACATCCAATCAAGATTTAAGATATTTGTGGATGTGATCTCCTGGTTGCAATCTAGTCCAAATCAGGAATTGTGCGTCAGGAGTCTTTACCATTAAAGTCCGACCATGTAAAGTTTCCTCGCATTGAGTGTGGAGCATCTAGTCGTGTTTATTTATATTTAAGACGTGTATTCTAAAGTAAACAATTGTTAAATTGAATTACGTTCAATTTGTTATATTCCGTTAATCGGTTGACCAAACGTCATAATAGTACCTTTAGCGCGTGAAGTGACGTACGCGTCATAGTCTGTACTAATGTTATAAACGCAAAGGTTTACCTGGATATTTGTTATTACGTATCTCCAGAGCAGCCTAACATATATTGTTTAAATTTGGCGTATTATAGAGAATAGTGTAGGTAACACGCAAGCTATTAATTATTTTGTATTTAGTGGACGTAGTCGCGGGAACAGCTAATATAGAAATAAGAAAAAAAGGTCACTAGTTTTGTAAACGAAAGAAAAAGTAAAGACGTGTGTTGGGACGCATATTATGTATTATCCGAAAGACGAAAAGAATGCCATTGAAAAGTATGATGTAAATTATCTCAGATATAATGGCAAGATGCCCGAAATCAGAATAGTATCGTTAACGACGTCCGATGGGCAGGACGTGTCGCGAGTGCTCTCCGATGTGTGTGCACTGTCATTAGCACGCTATCGCTAGTGTTTATAGGTTTCACATTAGTTCTATGACTGCCGTTTCCCGCGAACTGCGCATTGGTTAGAGAGAGACAGCAATATCAATATAATAGTTGTCTCTGTCATTTGTCAAGTTGCTCCATAATTTCTCGCAAAATCAGGTGATAGCGATTGTGTTGGCTGCGGCTTGCGCCTCTTGTCTTCGGTGTTCGCCACCGCTGGCGCTCGCGGCTTGACTTCGTCCCGCCGCTCGTTCGTGTTTTGCGTCAGTCATGCTCCGGTAGCGCGCGCAGATGGATGTCGCGAACACGAACGGTCCGTCGCTGCGGCTCCGCGGCGGCGTCAACAATCACAGTGACAGTAAAAAAC
>JAODUI010000005.1:571402-583893 GCA_027563995.1 Papilio gigon | reverse complement strand
ACCATAGACTTTATTTTTTATACTATAAAATATCTCATTTTTATTATAAACACATTTATCAGTGAAAATTAAAGTATTGAAAATTACACACTTCGAAAAATGCCACTTTGAACAGTAGTCAATTTTGCTTTCAGGAGTATGACCTATTTGTAGTATGTTATGACAATGTGTTAGATTTTTTTTTGGATATGGTCTCGGTTGATGGTTATATATAAATATGATATAATCTATATATTTCTCTATGATTTTGATGAATAAAAAAAATTTACATCAATTACATCAATTACATGGTTTATGTGACTACAATCATTTTTCTGAAATCAATAAAATTTGTAATATATTTATTCATACATAAAAATAGTAGTACTGTATTTTTGAACACTTAAGTGTATATTATGTATGTAATTTTATCTGTTTACTTTTATATTTATTAATAGAAGAAAAAAAAATACTTTTTTATCATCGATTTGTACTCTATAGATTGATTATTTCATAAATTTTGACATCTTATTGAGAGGTTATTTTCAAAATGTCATTTTATATTGTAGACTACAACACTCAGTTAATTCATTCCCACAAAAAGCCGCCACTGATCTCTTATGCTCCGTATTAAGTATCTATAGATTACAAATCTATGTGTTTAAGATTAATCTCTTTGTATGTACACGAATTGTTTATTCGCTTTTCTACAATCCTTTTTCTTCCGGCAGGTGATCCCCGCCCCGCGCATCAAGCCGCCAGCGCCGCTCGTCAACGGCGACACGAACGGGGAACAAAACGTTGAAACTCCATCCCATTAACAAAACATCGTAGCTAAATAAATTAAAACTATTATAATCAAGCTTAATATAAATAATACATGTCCTAAGTTTGACAAAGATTAATGAGAGTTGTGCATAATCTATGACGTCGTGACAAAGATTAAAAAGAAGCTGTGCATAATCTGTGACATGGCGTGTGCGGAGTGGCGGTGAACTTGAGACTGATGTTAGTGAGTTTAGACATCTAAGTCATGTTATCGTGTATTTAAAATGAAAAATGTGTAAAAAATATGAAATCAAATTTCATCTACATTTAGTCCCTTTTAATCTCGAAGCAGCGCCGAGTTGGAGGTCGGAGGCGTTTTGCTTTTCGTTCAGAAACTTATAGGTAACCTGCATAGACTATTAAAATTAAATTTGCATTTGGCAACAAAAAATACTATTTTCTCTATGTTTTTATTACTTTAAAAAAATGATTACAGCCCACGTTGGTGCCATAAATACATGTGAGAATGTAAAATATATTGTACAAATTGTATTTTTTCCTTGTTTGAATTCCTGAACAGTTTCTGTACTTTTGCGTACGTCGCATTGTTATTTCAACACGATATACGATGCTTTTTTTATTGTTGCAATTTTTTTTTAAAACTTGACAGTTGGTTCGGACTTCGTGACTCGGCGTTCATATATTTTTTTAGGGTGTCTCGTCTCTTATTATTTACGTACGACCATTATAAATATAAATGTATTTAACTACTTATATAAGTTTTTACAAAGTGGCTACATATTAAATATTGTAATTGTTAATATAATTTTTTAAATATAAGTGTATTATAAACGGGCCTCATGTGTTTTACTTAGATCCAAAAACTTTCTTTTACCGTTATGAATAAAAATGTGATATGTCCCGCGCCATATTGTGACGTCATAGCTTTCGAAAAACATTCTTTATCTATTTTTGAAACCGACTTTAAGAAGGTTTTTGTTGAGTTCCTCCGTTTTCTCATATTTAAAGTATTACATTAATAAACTAAACAAATTGTTTCTACATGCGACGTTCACTGCTGTGTAGCACTAAAATGCCAAACGTCCTTAATTCTCAATTTCCTCAACTCAAAGCAATTATGTCTTATTTTGGAAAAAAAATCGTTGAAAATTATTTACAGAATGAACACAAAGAAACGGGTGTCAGTTCAAAAACACAGACCGAGTTTCGTACCTTTTATTCGAAAACAATCTCTAAAAAATTTATGCGACACATTGAAACCTTTGTCGTGATCTAAACATAGCAATGGAATATAAAACATTTCATAAATTATTGTAATGCTTGCTTGTAACGCTTTGTTGCATGTAGGTTAGTGTTCGAACCAAAAACGCCGGGCGCAGGTCATCGCAATCAATAAATTGTCATCGGCTCCCGACGGCGGCGAGGGAGGGGGAGCTCGCGCAAAAGTATCTACGCACGCACCGCCCTCGTATTCAATATTATTCGAAACTAAAAATATGCATCATCAGCCCTTGTCTACTCACTGCTGACCATAATGCCTCCCTCAGTATGCTGTCCTTCGCCTTCCTCATCTACCGACTTCCCGCCAAAAAGAATATAAGCCGCATGCATTGTATTAAACAAAACAAAAGACATCGAACAAGTTTGTATGTCACAACATCGCGGTGAGTGCGAGGTCGGAAGGTGCCGGGTGTACGAGGAGTTAAAGAATGCACATTAATCTTAGATGATAAAAAGCTGCCAGTATTTACTAGTATAGTGACAGTAAAAGTCAAGAATGATAGGAACAAGGATCACATATTTTCCAAAGCTAGATTTATAAAGGAGGAAACTTATAATAAAGGAGTAGTCTTTAACTATAAGTGCATTTTGTTTTAGAGTTGCATAATAGTTAGCATGTTAAAAAAAAATCAAGTGAGTAACCCATTCAAATAACAAAAACAGAATCAATGAACAACATTGCATTCGGGTGACCTAAATAAGACTAGTTATAAAATAAACAGGTCGCAGCCGCCAGCGTACACATCTAGGCACCTACGAACAACGTCCACTTTATATACCTCGTACATAACGATATAAGTAATCGATACAGTGTGTACATAGCCCGGTCCCGCCGTATCCAATGCCTACCAGCCGTCGCGTCGGTTAGCGTCCAAGGATTATTGAAATTGATGGAATATGGAGCCGGCTATTCAATTTATAATTTCTGTGAAATCCACGTGTTTTATTTTGTTACACTTGTTTAAATATAACTTCAAAGTAAAGGTAGAAAAGATTTATAATTACTAAAAAAACCACATGAAGTCATTTAAAGCTGAGTAACATAAATATATTAGTACTATTAATAATTAAACATTAATTGTTTACTTCTACAAAATTCGTTTTAATGATGTTTTTTCATCTTTTTCGTAAACAAAATTTATGAATTAGTCGTAATAAGAACTAAAAATTAATAATTTTATCGATTGGTATATCGATTTTTTACCATAGATCATTGACTTATTTAAAATAGTCTATAGATCTCAGCTGTCATTGACATTTAGTGTACTTGTTCGAGAGTCAGTGTATATTTATCTTGTTGAAGAATGTTGGTTTCAAAATTTTCAAATATAACAATTGCATAATCATTAAAAGTTGAACATAAGGATATTATAAAAATTTCTCTACGAATAGAATATGTGACAGGATTCTGAAACGTACGTGACATCTTATCATTAGTGAATAGTAATTTCACTCAGCCATGGTGTCACCCATAAACCTCCAAGAAAAATATAATAAAGGTGTGCAGGTAATTTCAAAATTATGTTACAAAATTTTATATCTTGAATAAAACGACTTATATTTTTCCAGTTAGAAAAAGTTTCTGTTTCTATTTGGACATCCAAGATCCTGGGCTATCTAGATCTATATCGAGGAGGTTACAGGACATGGGTTTGGTAAGTAAAACAATTTTTAAACCTTTAAATCACAGGAAAATTACAAAACTGTTGAGTTAAATGTAAAGGTAAATTGTTGGTTATAAATAATATTACGAACATTATCTACAGTTACCTTGTGTTTATCCCTTATTTTGTCACATTATTTTAGTTTCGTTATAAGCATTGTTGGTTTTGGGTTATATCTTCTCATATAATTAATTAATACAAACTAAGCAACTACAAAAAACAATGTGAAAATTCTAATTATGCATATCTCGTTATAAATAACCAAATTACGGATGCATAGAATAGTTATTTTTAATAAGAATTTAAAAATCAAATTGCATTAAAAACTTTGTAGGAAAAGATTGTCAAAACGGAACGGTTATTGCGAATCATCCAATGAAATTTCTTCTCTTTCAACCAGACAACTAGCGCCGCCGGTGAACGAAACTAGAACTAAGCAAATATCTCCATCTTGTGTGACAGATTTGTGTTTGTTGTTGCTTTCACGAATTTATTTAGCAAATGTTGATAAAACACAGTAAACGCTATCGTAATTATCTATTAAAATATTTTCAAGTGCCTAATGTACTCAGTGTTATAAATATGTTTCTTATGTACAACAATACAACATAAAACCACCAGTGACGAAGTGGACGTCTCAGTGACTAGTATATAGTTACTTATTTTTGTGATAAGCGGCGCGCGGGGGACTCGCGGACGGCTTTTGTGTAAGTATATGCCTCATACGATACCCACATAAGAATACTGACATAATGGTTTTGTCAGGATTGCGTAGAAAATAGTTTTAAACTGTACTCTCTTAGTGAGTAGTTAGGCGCGTAGTCAGCTTTTGATTTTAGGTCATCTTTTGTATGCTCGCGTTACAGCCACCGTCGTAACGCAAAATGCAGCGGCCCGAGGCCGCGCGCCGCGCTCGTACACGCTGCGTTGCACTACATCCATTTAAAAGTCGTTTTAAAATGTAGTTTTCTTTAGCTTACCCGTGTGTATGGTTAATTTTTGACAGTTGATATCGCTTAGACTTGTCAAAGAGTTGTGTTACTTAAGATGATAAGGTTACGGGCTAGTTTTGTATAAAGATGTTTAGATGTTATTTTTTTGCGCGGGACCGTTGGCGCGCTCGGCGCGATGCTTTGGGCCAGCGTCCGTATTGCTGAGTGTATTTCAAGGAAATCTCGACGTGTATGTGGCGTCGATAATCTCACGTTCACTCACTCCCGCCTCGCAACAAATAATTTCCTAGTGCCGATAAAATTGTTGAACTTGTAATTTTTTCGTATATTTTACCTCTGTATGGTTATAATAAAAACACTTTAGTTGCAAAATGTATTTTACGTTTTTGGGTCAACTTGTTTATATTTTGCTGACTTTCACATTGTACTCACAATATTAAAGTGACTGTTGACAGTTGAGTTACAGTTGCCTTATATTTTAAGTAGTCTGTTAATTCAGTGATAACAATTTCACTGCTGACAACACTTGTTTATTAACTCACATAACCAATTAATAACCATACTATTAGACAATTGCTATAGTTTGCATTAATTAATAAATTTTATTAGTAATAAAAAATGACTGCCAATTAATGTATTCCTGTTTTTCTTTATATATTTTTTACACATTTCTGTAATAATAATTATAATAATAAATAAATAATTCAATAAAATATATGTGTTCTTACCTCTTATTAAATTGTAGACATATTTCAAAGAAATAATTTTCTAGATATATCATCTAGGTGATAAATATATTTCCTTTGTGTTAACATAATCATAATTTTACATTTAATAATTCAAAATAAGTATAAGCTGGCCTGTCCTTACTTAGAACACAATCCAAGAAGACCAAAACAACATCAATCATAAAAATGTATTTTAATGACATTGGTCTCGTAACAGTGAACCTATGCTGCTGTAGAACTAATAATGAGTTTATTTTTGTAGCCCATTTTAAGATGCAATATAATGTTTTATTGTGTGTTTATTTAATTTATATACTTATATGTATACTTAGTACCTACCGTGTTCTATTACCATCCATGGCTCCACTGACCACTTTCGACTCTCTACTTTGATAGGCATCACAACACATCATCTTTGCCGCCAGGCATCCACTCCAGCCTATATCTTTGTTAATATCAATAATGCATGTACAGAAGCCTAAGCGTAGTTGTCCCTGTTTCTAACAAGTCCCTGATAGTTAATCTAACCAGTATCATGGCGGAATATATGGAATCCTGTCATTTTCATTGTTAGGTTTGCATACTGACATTAAGAAGTTTATTAGTTAGTAAATATGGTATGTTACAGCGCGAGGAGGTGTTCCTGACGCCGAGCGTGACGCACGTGGTCGCGTCCCGCGTGGCGCCGAGCGTGCGGGGCGCGGCGCGATGCGTGCGGCGTGAGGGGCGGGCGCGCGCCGATGCCATGCTGCAGCGGCTACGGCCGGAGCCCCAGCCTGCGCCCCCGCTCACGCACGCCTACGTGCACCTCACTGTACACAAGGTACACGCCTTCTCACACTTGTGTCACATTTTACTAATTTTAACCAATTGAGAAAACCAAGTTCTTGATGTAAAATTGTTATTTATTGTAATATGTAATCAAACTGTTCAAATTTGCTTATACTAAACTTATGCATCTTCACCTATTTACTAACTTATGAACTATCCTGTTAACTTACTTTTCTTTCTTCTTTGTACATTATATATTTTTACAGCATATTTATTAAACTTTCAGGCTATAAGTCTATTGGATAAGCTATATGACACATTCTTCACGGCACCGCGTAAATCGCATGTCAGGCTCTTCAATAAACATTTTATCAAGATTGAGTTTTTGGACAAGTATGGACAAATATTTGGATTGTGCAGTATATGATTGTTAATTTTATCATATTAAGAATATTCATAACTTTAATCTTAAATTGCAGGCTGTGCAGACCTGTTTACAAGGAGTTTGATGAGTGGCCCCAAATATCATTAGAGCCTGATCCTCCCAAAGAAAAGAAAGAAAAAAAAGACTCATTAGAAAATCTCACTAATACAATTAAGAATACCCCAGGTCAGAAGTAAGTGCCAACTAAATGGGAAACTATTTTAAAATTTAATCAATATTCTAATTAGAATTTTCATATTTCAGAATGACTAGAAAAAGCCGGCCTCGAATAAAGGACAAAGAGGAAAAGGAGCCAAAGGGTGGTTACTGTGAAATGTGTAACACGGACTACGTGGACGCGGCCATTCATCGGCGGTCGCCGCAGCACATGGCGTTCGTCAGAGATCATACAAACTTTATCGCGCTCGATACGTTGATTAGTTCAGGGGCGGACGTGTCCACATTCCTTGACAAAGCGACGCCCGTCAACGGTGAACGTAGATCACTGCGGAAACTATGCAATGGAGACGCGGAACCCAAAAATAAGCGGTCAAAACGCTCTCAGTCTCCCGACTCAACAATGAATGGAAATAAAAGTCCTAAACGTAATGGTGGTCTGGAAGAAGTAACAAAACGCAGCACTCGGTGTAGCAAGAGATCCAGCGAGTCTCAGATATCAGAAGGTAGACAGTATTACAAAGTAGTTGGAGTGAGCACAAAGCTTCGGTCGAGCGGTGGTTTTGCAACAAAGAGGAAAGGCTCACCAACAGCGTGCAATGGCACCAAGCCTCTAGTAGTTAAGTTTAGAAAAGTAAGACGTTCAGAACTGTCAGTTCTCAGTGACGAAGCAGAACAATTTATGTTTCCAAAGCGAGCTAGCTCAACAAGCTCGACATCGTCAGACGAGCACGAAAGTGACGGAGACGATAATAAAGAACGGCCCAGGCCGAAAAGAAAAACACCACCGCAACCGCCGACAATGAACGACAGACAGAGGCTAGCGAGGCCAGTAGCTCTAAAAGAGGAATCGTCTGAGGAGGACAGTTGGCCACAGCCTCATAGAAAGCGAAAAAAACGAATATCAGTCAGTGCTAAAAGAGGAAGAAGATTGCAATATAAAAGTCCAGCGACAGAGCCACCACCGAAGCCGCCAGAACCAAAACAAGGGTCGCCGCCCGAAACTGTTGAGCCTCCGAAACAGCCCGAAGCCGAGATAAGTCCACTGAGAGAGGAGCTCTCAGAGAAATGTATGAAGTGGGAAGATGGAAGACTGAAGTACACTCCAGCTGTAGAGAATTTAGAGTTTGCCTTTGAGTCGGTACCACACAGTGAGCCATGGTTCGAGACTTTTAAACGGCAAGATCAAGATAAAGTATTAATAAAGAATTTGCCACAGTATTTTGGTATGTAATTTCTTTTTTTCAAAATAAATGTACTTAAATTTCTCATCGCGTTTTAAATAATTTGTTTTTTTTTTTACAGCTTTATACTCAAGATCTCCAAAGTTACCATATGAAGTTGGTCAGTTACCACCATTAAAACCAAAATGTTGTCCACTCAGCGACTTGGCGAAGCAGGAAGAAAAACCCGGGCCCTCGCGATCGTACGGCACGCGAGGTATGAAGAAGCAGAGGATTAAAAAGCGTACACTAGCCTTAATAGCGTCAGAACATCCTAGGAAATCACCGAGAGAACACGCGTCAACATTAGCGATACTCGGGTCTGCCGGACTGTTGCATCGGCGGAAACACGCCGACGATACTAAATCTACAGCTTCCGAGGACACCATGAGTGACACGCACAGCAACACTAAGGCGGACCCCATACAGTCCGAGAGCCAAGAAGCCTCTGAAAGGATGCAGCAGTTCTTGTCGGAAGTGTTCGAGGACTCGGCCGATTACGACGTGTCCGACGACGTCATGGAGGGAGACACGACCGTCACCACGTCCACTAACATTCCAGATGTCTCCAGTTTGGTCTCTGAATGTGAAAATTGTGATATCATTAGAAATGAAATTAAGCAAAATTCAAATACTGAGGTTAAGAGTAAAAAGGGTAAATTCAAGAAAAAGAATAAAACCGGCTGGCCCAGCAAGAGAAAACAAGTGAGGAAAGATTCTCGAAATAACAGCATGGAGACAGAAAAAGCGGAAAGCTTAGACACATCTTCCATTGAACCACCCGACGATGAGACCACTCAGGATACCATCCTTGAAGAAGATCATAGCCTTTCAGAGACTGAGAAAAATGACACGGTCATTGAAAACACGGCGAAATGTGACGACGAATTAGGAGAAAGGAAAACAAGTAAGGCTGAAGAGAAAGAATGCAAGCGGACATCTCGGTCATCCGCATCGGAAACCGAGGAAAAGGATAAGAACAGCAGAAAGAAGCGTACAACATTGGCTATTGGAGACTGGCTGCAGCCGATAGTGAGAGTGTCGCGGATGGAGGCGAACAGCGCGCGGCGCCTGCGCTCCGCCGGCCGCGTGCGCTGCAACCGGCCCAGGTAGCGCGCGGCGGACGCCCCGGCCTCCGCCGACGCAACACATTACAATTTAATAAAAAGACTTCTTGTTATAGTTTTGTTGATCACTATTGTTATATTCTCATTCGCGAAACGACGAAGTTCTTCGTCATTTGTGTAAAGTAATTTATTTAGTCGTGTTAAAATGCAAAGCAGGCGGATCTAACTCCCAGTGACGTACTAAAACTACTACAGTAACACACCCTACACATATTTTACTGTTTAAATATGTTAGTGTAACTTATTTAAATGTATAATAATTTGTTTTGTACATTTTGATATTTCATTATTTCTCTTGGAAACTGACACTGTTAATACTTGAATATGTGAGAAGCAGTATTTATAAATTTAGTGTAATGTATGTTGAAGGCTTGTCACAAGCCAACATGTAAATATATCTGTACAATACAATGCTAACATGTTACTTGGGCAGTGTGTCTGTTGCATTACTTGAGCTTAGTGTGTACATAGTTGATGTTCTTTGTATGTGTCAGTATGATTTCCCTTTTGACGAACGGAAGTTGTTAGACCGTCAGTTTCATCATTAATTGTAAAAAAATTAAAACAATATTCTAAACTAAATGCTTCGTTATTTTTCTTCAAACTAAATATTTACTGTGGCTTTCTATGACCCTCCTATTAAAAGATATGGCCTATTTTTAAGCTTAACTATTGTTTACTAATGATGCACAATAACAACTCTTTTTAGACAGTTTATATTGTTCCCAAAGAAATGTTTTAAAATCTTTGTATTACAAATACCAATATATAAAAGATTTTTCTGAGAGTAATTTTTAAAACGAACCTTGAAAAATAAATTACATTTGGATAGAGTGGAACAAATTTTATATTAACTTTCAATAACAAACAGTTGTATAAAATTAAAACAGTAAATGTTTGGTTCTGTTTATCACAAAAAAAAATTGTACGAATGTATGTTTTCTATACAGGAGATAAAATGAAAAACAAATGATCTATTCTAACAAGCCTGTATTGAATAAAAACAGAATTTACACTTTTTACATCCCACATGATAGATATTTCCTTCGTTTATCTCTCACAATGTTCATTCTTCTGAATAACATTTAAAACAAAACAATCTAGACACTAAGCAGAACCACAATAAACCTTAGACCAATTCTAAGTAAAAAGTGTGTTTATTTTTTTAAATCATGTCACATTTGGTCTAAGACTTGAGATTTTGTTCTAATCAAAATTCTATTCATAAATATCTTCTTTATCTGCAACATACTGAACAATATCTTTTGGCCTCACCAGCCTCTCTGCATCGCCATCGGGGATTTCAAAACCAAATTCATCTTCCATTGCCATGATCACCTCTACATGGTCAAGAGAGTCCAGGCCCAAGTCAGTCATGAAGTGGGACTCCAACGTTAACTGGAACAAAGATTGTTATATTACTAAATGTCTCTAAATGTGTAATTAATTATTTAGTATTTTGTGGCCAACTTTAAGATAGGTGCTTAGTTTATTAGAACATTTATTTGAAAAATAAATGACTATGTATTGAAACTATTATATAGCATTTTTTTTGGAGAAATAAGATATAAACTAATTTCTGTATAGTAATTGATAGGTACATCGAAATTATGGTAGAAATAAACAACCTTCTCGGGTTTAACTTTGTCATAAAGTTGAAGTACAAGCAGAACTCTTTTGCTAATTAACTCTAGGGTGAGTGGAGGCCCACCACTGTAGTTGCGGACGCTGAGTTTCGCGTTCTGAAACAAATGTACAAAAACTGCTCAGTACCTTGCTATTAGTCAGTTTGTCGTAAGCCTTGCACACTTTCATAACTCGTTCTTGAATTTCCTGCGGCGATAGCTTAGCCTGCGCACCGGACGAATACTGTCGGGCATACACCTAAACAATTTATGCAGTTATGTACATTTTTGTTATGCAACAATTTTGAGGTTATATTGCATTTTTCTCTAAATAAAAATAAGCTTTGCCCTTGGATAAATAAAATAAATGACGTATGTTAACGATTAGTGGAGATAAAAATTAAATGAAAGAAATAAATTTATTGTATTGATTGATAAGACCCTTACCCCATTTTGAACTTGGTAGTTTAGCTTAGCAATAGCTTGTACGGTACGAAGCTTTTGTACTGCAACTACCGTAGATAGCCTACATACGACCGGAGTTCTGTAGGATGTAGACTTTCGTAATAATCCACCAAAAGCACTACGAACAATATTCGCAGCAGCCATTTCGCCTCAATTCTATATCTTCATAGACAAAAGAAGAATGCAGATTTCGGACAGCCGAAAACGAAAAGTAATAGACAACCAAGTGACTTTTTTGTGTTCAATTTAACAGATAAAAAATTAAGTCTGCTAACAACTTATGGCCAGTGCAACCCTTATATTTTAATCTTTCGTCACGTTGTCATTGACTTTGGGTTAATTTCTAGTTGTCGTTGGTTGATAGGTTGTCACTTGTCAAATTCAATTCGATTTGTTTTGTGTGTACGTATGTTGGAAATGATTTTTTTGTTTTTAAATAATTAAACAAATATCGAAGATGGGTAACGCAGATACCAAATTAAATTTTAGAAAGGCTGTAGTCCAGCTAACATCCAAAACACAGGTAATAAAACGTTAATCATTGTATTGTTTATATCGCTCGATATTTTTATTAATTATATTTATTTCCAGCCAATCGATGCGACCGATGATACTTTCTGGGACCAGTTCTGGTCAGAAAGCGTAACAAACATTCAGGATGTGTTCACATTGGTCCCTGGTGCTGAAATACGAGCGCTGCGAGAAGAATCGCCAAACAACCTGGCCACTCTTGTATACAAGGCCGTTGAAAAAATGGTGAAAACTGTAGACAATAGCTGCAGAACACAGCGGGAACAACAAAACGGTACGATGTTGTTTTACTATTTTCAAAGGCAATGAATCTTAACAGTGATAGAAAATAGAACTATTGTTTTATACGGCCAAAAAACATTTACAAGCAAAGTTAAGGCTTTCTGTTAAATGCAGACCATATATTCATTAATACATCAAGATTAAATTTATTTAAATATTATAACAATTATGTAAAATTTTGTTAGAATGTGGTCATTTTTTTTTCTTGTTCTACTTTTTTAAAAATTCTGTTTGTAATAACTAGGATGCAGCAAACAATATGTTGCAACACATTGTTTACTAATACAGAAAACAAAAGAAAATATGTTAATTAATTAATTTAATGGAAAGGTGATGTTGACATGTTATAAACCTGTAAGATATAGAATACTAATTAGATAAGATAGTTTTGTAACATCATCATGTCATTTATTTATTTTACTTTGATGACACACATATCAATACATTGTACACGTCCTGCATATACTAAGTC
>JAODUI010000005.1:518732-557572 GCA_027563995.1 Papilio gigon | reverse complement strand
TTATTATGTGAACACACAGCTGCCTCTGTATCTACTGTGCAAACTTAAAGCCCTGCATTTTTACATCTCAATATTCCTATAGCGCGGCCCGGTAACAGCACCGCGATGTGGTAGGGCGGGGGCGCCTCGCCCGCCGCGCCGCGCTCCACCGCACGCTCCACGGGCCGCTCCGCCGCGCGCTCGGCCAGCCGCTCTGCGCGCCGCTCGGAGCGCTCCGACGCCGGCAGCAATGCTGGCAGTTCCTCTGCTACCTCAGCTATCTGGAAATAGCAGTTACGCCATGTGAAAACCGAAGATATTAAAAACGTAGCAATAACGTTGGAAACAGTGGTGGGTACGAGCGGCACCTGGTGGGCGTGTCTCTGCGCGGTGGAGGACACGCGGTCGGGAGGCGCGGGCGGCGGGCTGGGAGCGCGCGCGCGGCACACCGACAGCGCGCAGCCGAGCACGCACAGGCACGCGATAGCCGCGCACAGTACGCCCGCCTCGCTCGTCAGCCCCGCGTGCACCACCTACACGTCAAATAATTCATGAATATGTAAAAAAAATATGATTCATGTCTGGTATAATTTGGTTCAACTTACATGTCTATCAAAGTAATACTTGGCACCAGCTAAGAAGACAGTTGCCAAAGCAAACGACACTAGCATTCCAAACTTGAGGTGGGGCGCCATCATGGGTGAGTTATGGAGGCCTAGGGCTGCGGTGCGCAGTAGTGTATCAGGGGTGACGCTCCTAGCCGCCGCCAGGCTGGCGATCGTCGGCTGCGGGGGTTCCGGTGGTATTTCCACATACAAACTTGGCTCTTCATTTTGTCTCCGTGTTGAATGTACAGCTGGCAACGGAGGGGGCCTGAAATAGGACAGACCGCTCAAGTAGCAATTGGGTATAAAAGTGGAGCAAACTATATAGTTATGTGTCTTAAAGGTTTGGAACATAAAGGGGAGGGCACTGAGTAGCACACACATGACTGTGTCTCTGAGATATTAGACATGATACATACCATGTACTACTTTCAAGTACATAGTATACTAACGCATAGTGCCGCAGCGGGCGGTGCGGGCGGCGCGGCGCGCAGTCGACGGCGGCGAAGCGGTGCACGGGCGCCGCCATACCCTTGCGCCCGCGCGCGCGCCCCACGCCTGCACACATCACACAAACAAACTTTACATTTGTCTACTTATATATTTATTACTGTATAGCATATTTTGAGACATAATTAGTAAATTATCACATCTTATATACATTCAAATATCTTTCTTTAGTAGTTTGTGTGCTTTGGCTTGCTTGAGCAATTTTTGAAGCACTGAGGGTCACTATATATATAATAATAATAATAATACTCATTTAATCCATCCAACATAAAGAAAGATTGCATACAATTAAAACAGGGTGAGAGGAAAGGAAAACAATAAAAAGACAAAAATTATACAGAATGTAGGCAAACAAACAGAAAGTGGACACATGTGTAAGCAATAAAAAAGAAAAGAAATAAATATATACATACATATATACATTTCAAGTATATTTTTTACTATTCCATAGTCAGAGATTCATATGATTAAGTGTTCACAATACTGATGGTTTTTGATAAAGCTGTTTGGTTCATTCAAATGAGGATTTTTTTTCTGATAATGGGATAGCACTATATCTAGTGCCCAAACAGCCACTATACATGTATGGATATATAAAAGCCAAAACAAATTTTACCAATTAGAAATCTGTATACATAAAGATTACTGTTTATCAAAATAAAATTAACAAGTGATATGTTACAAATATAAAAGCATGATAAAAGTAGGTAGAAGCTCGTTACCTTTTTTTCTTTTTATTACTTATAAAAGGTACAAATTGGTTTGAGGCTTACCGGCGGACAGTGAGGATGGTACCCGCTGGCGGCCGCTGTAGGCGCACTGACTACGTTTGTCTATCCAGAAATGCATCGGTGCTCGAGCGACAAAATCGCCTTCAAACAAGCCCTTTTCGTAGCAGGCAAACTTAGTGTGCGGTCACCATTTCTGACACTTATCTTTTCTGGCTTTAAAATTATTAGTTTAATACGTGCACACTTAGAACATCAAACAATTACAAAAAAATTAATGCAACAAAAATTTTGGCGAATTGTTCATCTTTAAATAAAGTACCTATTTTATTCAACGCTGGTTGGCTTAAATATAAAACCCCGCTTTAAAAAATGCATTTCTGAAGCTATTAATAATAATTATTTTTTATTCTAAATCGAAATCGAAACAAAAATGACAATTCCCCGTGGGCGGGGCGCCAGAGCAAAACAAGCAGTGATACCAACTTACAAAAATAGCTTCTCAAATCAATAAAACGGTGTAGGTAACTCAAAGAAATTAAAGTAATATTCCAGATTACCATAATAAACCATTTACTTTTGTCACAGTTTTATTGATTTCTTTATTTACCACGTAAGACTTAATAACAAAAGAAATATGAAAATAAAAATACTGCCATCTTAAAAACTTGAAATAGCCAAACAACTGAAGTTACCATGGCAACTGATATTGAGTACGTAATTAAATTACAAAGGTATTTCGTATTGTCCTTTTTTCATTGAAATATGTATTATTTTATAAACATAGCAATAAATTTTGAGTTTTACTGTTTCTTTTATTTATCGACGTTTCCGGAAATTTCCAGAAACAGCAAGTAGGTGGTGCAAGATTTACTTTTCGTTCGGAAATGATGGATACTACAACTTTTTTCAAAACTTCAGACAGATTTCTTACAAAAATTTAGAAAATACATTCAATGTAATAATTACTTAGTTAGTAAATGTTTCATACATGTGTTGAATCACATTACTCGTTTTTAGTATGACGAGGTATCTTAAAGTAATACACAGAAATTGATTTAATTATTTTGGTGTTACTTGTAATAATTGTAACTTATTTCCGAACACTAATGTTGACGACTATAAATACGGTGCTTCAAATCAGTTTCTGTTTTTATACCATTTTACACTTCAAATTGATTTCGATTAGTTAGATATATAGTGCATTTTTTAATGTCTTTTTGATTTGTTTTGTTCAAGGAACTTTCATTGTTAGAATCCGGAATTAACATAATTGAAAGGACTTTCTCGGATAACGAATGTTCTGCATGTTATTAGTGTAAAAGTGATAAAAATATTGTAAATTCTGTTAATGTGTGTTATATCGCTTACTTCATGTTTTCATGATATAAGAGAAAGCCTTTTGTGATCAAAATGCTGTCACGAAATTCACAAAGCTGCGATACGGATAATAAAGCACGTCCTTATTGCCAATGTTGGGTTAAGAAAGAACCGGTACAATGGAAGGAATTAAGCAGATGTTTATGTGGCGAAGAGGTCGAGGGTAAGGAAGATTTACCTCTTTGTTTACATTGTTGCATTGTTTAAAAAACTTTAATTACTTTTCGAGTATTGTATTTAGAAATCAGCTGTTTAGTTGAGAACTGCTGTTACTAGTGATACGCGTGCTTTAATAATGTAATTTAACCGTCACGGTGACTTAAAACTTCTGTATGTGTTAATGTCCAAAATATGTCCATTTTTTTTATTTTTAACAATAAGTTTTAGAGTTACCCTCAGATCTTAAAATATTAAAAAAAATTTTTTTTTTAGTATTTGAATGGAAATGGAATAAACCAGAATCTAGAAGCCAAGTAGTGATGAGTGAGGATGGAAAGCAGGTGACATTCCACCCGTACTACAGTTCAGGGACAGCTGCTGTCCGTGGTGACACTCCACTGGTGCACAACAATCAATACTACTGGGAGGTCAAAATGCTGTCGGAGACTTATGGCACTGATATTGTAAGTATAGTCTTTTGTTGCTGACATGTTTGTTATAAATGAACAAAGCATGCTTCTTTCTTACAAATTCAATAATGTTCCTTTAAAGGATTTTTTATTCCATGTGTTATTGTATGTTAGATGCGGAAGGTAGAAGACCGTATACTGTGGAATGCATTAGAGGAGGCCTTTTTTTGTTGGTAACAGGGGGGGGAAATTTTATTAAAGATACCCTGTTCCTAAGGTGGAACACGGTTATGTGGGGTTTTCCCACTAAAGCCCCCTCGGTGACCTTGCCGTAGCACAATTGGTGGAGCTCCGGGGTCTCCGGTGTAATGCTGCAGTGCTCCACTGCACGTTATTCTCCGCAATGCTAAAGCAACACAGGACCACACCATGTTGCTGTCTACCCGGGATGGCATTCCAGAGCGGTCAGGGTCCCCAACCCATTAGAGAAGGCCTAGTCCAGCATTGGGCAGATAAAGGCTCATCATGATGATATCTATGGGTCTTAAATGTTTCCATGTGATTGGTAAAATTAAAAGACCTTTAGTATTAGTAATGTTTTTAGACAAGTGACTATATCAATATGAGAGTAAACATTGTTTATTGAACAATTAAGATATATGTAGATTAGTTACTTCTAGAAAATGTTATTATTGTGTAGAACATATTACATAAGATATAATTGAGAGTCTGGGATCATGTAATAATCTTAGAACATTAATGATTATCAACCTCTATTTTTTTACTATTTTGTATGTATTTTCCTGTTTGGTGTTGTCATACTGAATAACTATGTGACATGGTTCATTTTAAATTTGTTTTTTTTAACGTAAATTAAAAAAAGTTTTTAACATCCAATATAAAATTTTAGTGGTTAGAAAAAATCTCCAATCTTCAAATTGCTGATACTGTTGTAACGATAAAGAGAGTCAATGTGTTGTGCAGATGGTCGGCATAGGGTCCGGCAAAGTGCCCGAGTCTCAGTACACGTTCACGTCGCTGCTGGGCCAGGACTCGGAGTCCTACGGGCTGTCGTACCTGGGCCCGGTGCGACACGACGCGGCGGAGGTGCGCGGCTCGGCCGGATTCTGCCGCGGCAGCATCGTCGGCGTGCGCCTCGACATGTGGGCAGGAACCTTGGAGTTCTTCATCAATAGGCAGCCTCAGGGTAAGTGTTATAATTCTATAATAAAAACTAAAGAATGGGTTTTATTCACTTAATGCTATTTTATAGCACTCACAGTTGTTGCGTACTCAAAAGTCCCTTAGTGCCCAAACAGTGATTGTATCTAGTGTAGAATTATTGAAATGTTGAATTATAAAGTTCTTGACATAATCGATTGTCTTATAACCATTGTTGGGCAATGTGACGTCAACGTCCGCGTGACAACAATAAAGCGTAACATGCTAAATAAATATCTGTTGAACTTTGACTTAAATTGATTTATTATATCCGATAAGGGTGACATTAACCCGTTGCGCCAGACGGCGCCGGCGGACAGTGCGGCCACCACTCGTCTTACGTACGCTCTGACACAATAACGGCGTGTATAACTTACTTGTTTTCAAAGCTTATGAGATTACCACTTTAATATAAACCTTATCATTGCTTCAAGATTCGGCACGACAATTAGTTGGTATACTAGCTTATCTGCCAACACTTTCATAATTTAATTGTTACTACTTAGAGGAAGGACTTTCATATGTCGAGTATAGATTGCTCAAACTAAATGTAATAAGAGCATTTAAGGAAATTTTCATTAGTGACTATCTTAATGCGGTAGTTAAGAAATTATGTAAATCATGTAGGATTATGTTTGTGTTACTAACAGCTTTAATTGAGTCGCACTGATAGCAGCCTTACGTAAGACGCCGCAGGTCACCTCTTCAGCGGAGGACGAATAAAGGGCATTTGAATGTAGATGTGTGATGATGTGTATGATAATCTTTTACTTGCCCATACTTCTCTGATAGTCTTCAATCAATATGTATACCCAAACGAGAACTATTTCTACCAGATTTTTATGTCAGATTTCCAATATACCTGGATGTCCCACCGACTGTCCAGTCAAGTAAAAAATCATAACATTGAGACAAAAATTTCTCATGTACTGTCTCAAATATTAATAAAAGCAAAAAAAAAAATACTGTTATAATATTTAATATCAACGAACTCGAAATTACACATTTCCTTAAGGAATTATGAGCTCATTTATAAATAACTATGCACCTGTGACGTCACAGTGAGCGTTGCGCTGCAGCAGAGCTAACTCGGTCGTAGTCATCAACGCTGAGCGAGGGTTCACTTCAAATATATTTTTTGATCCCTTCCGAGTTACTTTGTAACAATCATGCATACAAAAATTCGTACGTATTGACAGGCGTGTGCATCTACAACCTACGTCGTCACGAGGAGCTGTACCCAATGGTCTGTTCGACGGCGGCGCAGTCGACCATGCGCCTCATATACGCGGCGTCCTGGCGCGCCTCGCTGCTGGTGGACGCCGCCAAGGTGCTGGCGTCCAGCGCAGCCATGCGGCACGACCTGCGCCTGCCGCCCGGCCTCTGGAACACATTCAAGTCGCACTTTTGGCTCACGCTGCCTACTGAAGGTTAGGCGAAGTTTTGTGTTGACAATTTAAAAAAAATAAAAATTTGAAATCTTTCTTGGTCAGTGTCACTCGGTTGAGGTGGCAAAAATAATTAATTGCAATGAAAATAATGTTTGTTCAATAACACTGACCCCGCGGTTACTGTATTAAAAATAAATCGATGTACCAAAAATAAAGTGAGATAATCAGTAAGAGATGTTTAGTGAGACGTCTCAGCGACAGTTATCTCTCAACTGGATTATAAATAATTGTATACAGGAAATATATATTCAAATATTATTTATCTCTGAGACAGAAAATTACTGACTATTTTTGTAAACAATGTACTGTTTGTTCTATTTATATATATATAAGTAATGAAACCAGATTTATATAAAACAGGACGAATTATAAGAGAGATGGTATGGCGGATGTATGCATTGTGTATTTTTTTTATTAATTAACAGATTATTGTGTAATGAGATGGCTACAATAGTAGCAGACCGAATGTGTGGATGGACTGTGTGAAAGGATATGCTTATGAGAGTGAATTCAGATATGACGGCTGGTAGAGATGTATGGAGTACATATTGCGCCGACACTATAAGGAGACAAGGGCTGATGATGATACGTCCAGCAGTGAAGGGCTGACGACAGTGATGTGATATTGTTACAGTGTCTGATGAGAAAGAAGGTGCTGCCTCCACCTCCAATGATGTAAAGAGAACGCCCGCTGCGGTAAGTTTAAGTTTGTTTAACTCGTTACAAAATCAGTAAATAACTTTTTTTAATATTACTAACAGCACAGTTTATAAAGCATGTGATATGGTAACATTAGTAAAAATTTCATACTAATAATGTCGTAGTTATATTTTACTTTATTATGGTGATATTCCTCAGCCGGAACACTAGTTTTACAATCTAATACTAGCTGTTTTTTTTTTAAATAGAATTTAAAGGCTGACAACCTTTTTATAAAAGTGTTTTGGCTGTTTGATATTGTGTATATTGTCATATAACTGGGTGTTCACTAAAAACTGTAGTCGCCGAGCTGTTGTCAAATTAAAAAAAAAACTTTTTAAACCAACCTGTTTTTAATTCTTCTTTCATGACTTATCCACTTTCCTCATGTTCCTAATGTGTTTACGAAAAATCTCTAACAAGAATTTATTTGGAGTATACTGATTTATACAGATAAATAAAAATTATATGTTTTTTTTATATTTAATTCCTTAAAACTTTGGTCGCTTTTGGCATAACGCAAACGCATCTATAACATACTCAGAGATCTAAAATGTCGGCTTATTATTTTTTGGTTAATCTACACATTTCGTTTCTTCATCGCTCGCTCTTTTACATATCCATGCATTATGTTCATCACCCGACGTTTTAAGAGCTGAGAGAAACGATATAATGGTTCAAGTAATTGTAATAAGTCTGTGTTCACCTCCATTTCACGTATACGTTGCATTGCAAAAAATTTGCTTTCACATTGAACCGTATCAAAACGATATTCAATTCAGTGTAAGTTGATATAGAATTTTTTGCAATGCTCGTGTAACCCTGGTGTATGTTCTCCAGGGTCGGGGCCCGGCGCAGGCGGCGACCCCGCGGGGTCGGCGTCGCAACTGGCTGATGCTGCCGCGCACCACACCCTTCATGCGCCAGATCTTGTTATGACATCGTCAGGACGCGCCGCGCCACGCCTTCCTCTGACACCAGCTCGTTGTCCGCGAGGTCGGATGACGTGCGAGGGTTGGATACGAAGAGTGAACCGACCCATACCCTTGTCGGAAATACTATAGACTGAGGGTTCTCAGTAAAGTGGACAAGGGTCTGATTTTGGACCTTCTGACTTATAAGTCAAAGTGTTTTGTGCTGTATTTAAGAGCTGATGGACGATTGCAATTCATTCTACACGTGTCTGTTATCTAACTGAATGTCTATCTTTAAGTCTAAAGAATATTTTTTCAATTTCCATGCAAATTACAAAAACCGGGTTAGCTGTTAAACTTACATGGTTGTTAACTTTCCTCATTGTGAACGCGTTGCAGTGGTTTCGTGTACAATTGCCACTGACATGTTTGACTTTATTAGATTGTCTGTTTAAGATAAAAACTAACAAAAATCACTCTTGATTTTCTATACTGTCAGTTTTAAAACAAATTTGATATATTTATTTCTGCTACATTGTGATTACTTGATAAATATAAAAGGTTGTTAGAGATAATGCTGTAAGTTAAAATATTTGAATAAGATTAAATTTAATATAAAAAAATAGTTACATGTTTTATTTGGAGACAAAATTACTTTACGTTGGTCATAGTTTCGATTAGGAACATCGCGTCGATTGCATTGTCGTTACAGTCTGTCATGTTAGGTCTCAATTTCCACACCAGCATAAGTCAAAAACATTCTCTCTACCGACGACAATCATTGTGCTCACAGATGTTGACAGCGTCTACTGAACATTGTTTTGTACACGTGTTGACTAGCAGTGGAAACTCGCAGAAAGACATGCTTATATACTAATAGGAATGATTCCTACCTTCAAATATATAGCAGCTCGGCGACACGCTTGCGTTCGTATATCATGTAATCTATTTATATTGTAAATAATTGTAAAATACAATATCTCTTGCATTTACTAACATATAATGCGTGTTATGTAATTCGTGTAGTGTAAAAAGTACTAAAATTTATATGTCCCCTTTCATCAAATAGCAAATGTAGATTAAACATATCTATCGAAATGAGCAGTATATTATAACACTGACTGTTTCAGGCGTCGGAATTCTACAATAGTCAATACATGAACGGTTTCTACGTGGACAACGTGGAGAGGAACTATCGAATTGTCGTCTGGCAATGATAAAAACTAGTTATATTGTTTAAACTAAACAGATATAACCAATTACAATATTCAAAATTACTGCAGTCGGAGTCGTTAATGCTTTGTTAAACAGTTAGTGTAGATTCAGTTAGCACCACCAGAGGCCAATGGACTGCGGCAGTTAGTAATACCGAGGCGAGCCGGTCCAATACACGATAAAAATCAAGAAAACACCAATGCTCAAGTAAATAGCAATACTACCCGTGCAAGATGGCATGTGACTAACTATTTTCAAAATGCTGCATTGATCTCATTAGGTTTATTTCACATTATTTGTCTACGTGAAACAAAGTCACAGTAACCATCGATCTCTCATATGTTTTTATGCACAAGTAGTGAGTAAAATCTCCATAGTGCCACATTGTCAAAATAGTATTGTCTATGTCTCAAGTCATGATACGAGATGTCAGTCCACTTGTACCGGGTTAGTATCATTAGTATGAATTATTACTTGGGAGAGCCATATAATAAACTCACGCAATTATTACAAGTGTAAGTAAAAATGCATAAAAAGAGTCGATAATGGTATTTACTTCAAGTAAAGATTTCCAAATGATTATAGAACTGTAGATAAGTTACGTTTTCTATTGAAGTTAGTTATATTTTACTAAAAGACGTCTTATTAAACAACTTCCTTATTAAGTAACCTCCAAAGTATGTCTTATAGTAGAAACAATTTTCACAGGTTCGTATAATTTTCCTTAACATTTTTTTATACATTGTAGATGTTAAATGCTGTTGAAGTCACTAAAAACTGTGCCAAATATAATATTGTGGTGCTGGGATAAAGTAAAGATAAATGATATAGAGGCTACAATATACTGAATAATACGTTTCACTATTTTGAAACATGTTTAGCTAAATTAAAAGTATTTTCTTAAATGCGTATAGTCTTAGGATATATTATTGTGCCTTTAAAAATAAACTAAATGGAAAGTAAGAAGTGTTTTATTTTTAGTCTACTCCAAAATAGCATTTACTTTAACCGCACTCCTCATTAAGTAACCAATCGCGATGTCTCTTATTATGAATTTAATATGAGCAAACACTACATGTTGTGTTGTGTTACTTTAAAGAGCAAATTATTATTTAATTGGTATTTATGAGAAATTCCGTAATCGCGGATGTACTAGAGCGTTGTTTATAGAGGATGACACCTTTTTCAATTTTACGATAAAAATTTAACTACTCACAATTTACGTATTTTATTGAAAAAAAAAACATCGACTATTTATCCTTGCAATACATCCATCACTAAAGACGTCTATGACGTTACGTTTTACGCATAGCACTTTGAAATTTTTTTTCTTTCAATTTGATTATATTTCTAGACTAGAACATTCTGGTTGGGTTAAGTTTAGGTTACTACAGTTATTAATGATTTAACATATTATGAATGAAAGAAGCTGAAATACTAGGTTACGATTTGTGAATCGCGGCAACTACCAAGAGTGAAACGAAACATTACTGAAACTGTCACCCGTCCCATCCTACAGCGCAAGAACTATAGGAGTAAGGAGAGCGTACTAGCCTTGAAGTTGGTGCACATCTTGTTACTAACCCTTGTTTTTTTTAATAAATCGCTTAATACGTTATTTTTTTTACAGCTGCGAAAAGCCTGCTAAAGTCAATACTTTTGTTAGAAGTAATAATCTAATTGGAACCGGAACAAAGATGACTGGCCATGTAAGTATGTCGCATCTTTTAAATTAATTGCTACTTATGAGTAAGGGCCGCTCTCTTTTTCTGGGCGGGTCCCTTATTAAAGTATGTATGGAATATTTTACATTTTTTCTTTTTTGAATGTAGGACACATTTTAAATGATAGTTATTTTTAGTAGAAAAAATAAAGAACATCCAAATAGAAAGTACGTTTTATAATGTAAAAGGCGTTGTTTTTTTGTCAAATTTAAATAGTAAGTAGAGCATGATAGTTGGGCTTGACAACTTATTGTACACGTTTTCGAATTTTAATGACATCAACAATTTCGACCATGAAGAATTCCGTTCATATTCATTAAACTATTTTTTTTTTCATTTACATTATTATAATTAAATATGATGTCAACAATATATAAGTTGCGATGAGTACACAGTTGTCACTGAACTTTGTTTATTCCAAGCCAGTTAACATTGTATAAAATAGGAACATAGTTAATTTATATCAGTGATATATTCGTACAGTTGTTTATGAAATTACTAATTATATTATTAATATCATGATTATTGTTTAACCTCCATCCTGTGTTCTAGCGTGAA
Source organism: Papilio gigon (assembly GCA_027563995.1). Classification (NCBI taxonomy): domain Eukaryota; kingdom Metazoa; phylum Arthropoda; class Insecta; order Lepidoptera; family Papilionidae; genus Papilio; species Papilio gigon. The sequence continues at coordinate 546,019 of JAODUI010000005.1, read as the reverse complement.
CCAACCGTAGTGGGTGTTCCGAACTTCAATGCCATGGAGGATGCTGCTGCCCTGCGCGCAGCTATGAAGGGCTTTGGTACAGATGAGCAGGCTATCATTGACATCCTGACATCTCGCTCTAACGCACAACGTCAGGCCATTTCACAGGCTTTTACACATGAATATGGCAGGGTATGATACTCTTTTTGCATGTTATATATACATATTATTAAGAGCATATAGTAAATATGTTTGGTTTTACATCATAGTTGACATGATCAATCATTCTACTTTAAAGATTGTGTTTCGCACATGTAACAAACATGATATGGGCCTTGTTTAAAAATTCTGTTTTTCTTATGATGATGTATTTAAAAAAAACGTAACTTAACATTTATTCTTTACAAGTTACTGTCGAAATTTTCATGTAGTATCAGTGAATGCTTGTGTGAGTGAATCTAGGTCACTGGGGTAAATTTGTAGGTGTGTTAAAAGGTGCAACCTTCCATGTACCCTTGTATTACACCTTTGAAAATATTACAATTATGATTCAACATATAAATAGTTTTACATGTTATATTTAAATTACATTTGTAATGTGTGAAATTGGTATTAGTTATAGTGTTTGTTAGTAAAAACAGCTGTTGAGTCATGGCATACTATGAAGGTTTATTATGACTCATTTCAATTAAACACCATTACAACCTGTTCGCATGGTGAATGAAGGTCGTATGTTTAATGCGATGGTTTTTTATGAATATCATAACGCCTAATGGTTACAGTTACGAATTTCCGTGAACTAATTACAGGCACAAGTTTTATTATTTGACTTTTTTCATCACATAAGTATTAGGTTTTTAGTTATTTCGTCTTTTTAAATTGACACCATTTTAAATGGGGTTGAAAATTAGTTGGATATAGTTGGGTGAGAATAGGCAGTTGGTTCATTTTCTTGATAAGTGTGAATTGGTATTTCAGGATTTAATAGAGGACCTCAAGTCAGAACTGGGAGGTCACTTCGAGGATGTGATCGTGGCACTAATGCTGCCTCCCGAGGAGTACCTGTGCAAGGAGCTCAACAAGTGTATGGAGGGGCTTGGAACGGATGAGAGCGTGCTCATTGAGATACTGTGCACACGCACCAAGAAGGAGATCGCTGACATTGTGCAGGCCTACGAGAGATGTAAGACACAATGATACTTTGCATTGTTAGCTCATACACATCCCCATAGATAGGTTCAAGGTGTACCCTTAATAGGGCAATTATAGACTTGACATACATCTATGTATTAAGATGTAGATCATAACATTTTATTTCAATTTCAAAATAAAATTCATTGGTGCATGACTGGGATTGAACATAGACCTGTAACTTACAAACCCAGTCCTCAATCTCTGCAACACTGATGCTCGGCATATAATGTAGATGGATCCTTTTACCAGTCTTCCAATGCTATATAAATATTCGAGTTTTAACTTCGTCAGTGTACGACCGGCCGCTGGCGGAGCACATGTGCTCGGAGACGTCGGGCGACTTCCGCCGCCTGCTCACACTCATCGTCACTGTACGTATCGCTCTACTGTTCTCGCGCAGTGTACGTCGCTGTGACGTCACGCTGTCACGAAATGCACTTGTGCACATGAATGTATTCAATATTGCAACACTGTGTTTTAAACTAATTTGACTACTAACCTCAGCGGGATGAAGCTTGTGCATTGATTTTCTTTACAAACTAATGAAGTGTGTGAGTGGGTTATATACATTACATTTTGTAGTCAATGTGTTTTAATAAAGTTGGCAATTATTTCGAAATAATATTTTAATAAAGGTTAAAAGTAAAAATGATTAGATGCATGATTTTGCGTGTCACTTGTTTGTTGCGGTTGAAGATGATAGTGAATTATTAATGAATGATTGTTTCTTTACTTTGCTTACGCTGAGAAATTGTTCAGCCCTCGGACGAACACACCGACTATGTTACATTTGAACTTGTATAAGAGATGTTCCCTGTGGGACTCATTCAGTGGGCATTATTGGTGTGTGGTGCGAGGGCGGCGCGTGCAGTGTGACGTATTGATGTAGCGGGCCCCGCAGGGCGCGCGCGACGAGGAGGCCGGCGTGGACGCGGCGCGCGCCGCCGACAGCGCGCAGCAGCTGCACGACGCCGGGGAAGCCAAGTGGGGCACTGATGAGGAAGTCTTCAACAAGGTAAGACAAACACGTTCTTTTAGAGATGGATGGATAGAGACAGTTTCAACTAAATTGTGTTGCTTAGATCCTGGCCCATGAGAGCTTCGCGCAGCTGCGCCTGATCTTCGAGGAATACAAGAACATAGCGGGACGCACCATAGAGCAGGCCATCAAGGCGGAGGTGGACGGCGAGCTGAAGGACGCCTACTCCGCCATCGGTCAGTATAGAGAAAGATGTTTACTGCTAGAAGAGTACATAGACGACATTAAATGCACGTTTTTATTCCACATGAGTATGTCAAAAGAATTCTTTTTTTTGTCGAGGTCAACCAAATTTATAGGCTCCTTAAATTACAGAGATGAGCTTTTATTGTTTTAGCAATTGTTGCTTAGTTTTTGTATAGAGCGATGTTAGTTCGCGTCCAGGCGAGTAGTGTCCGCGTACTAAGTGCACGTTACAGTGGAGTGCGTGCAGAGCGCGCCGGCGTGGTTCGCGCGGCGGCTGCGCGGCGCCATGCAGGGCCTCGGCACCGACGACACCACGCTCATCCGCGTGCTCGTCAGCCGCGCCGAGCTGGACCTCGCCGCCATTAAGAGGGACTACGAGAGGCTCTACGACAAGACCCTTGAGAGTGAGATCAGGGTACGTGCTCGCGGACCCGGGTACACTGGACCTGGACACAATGTGTGAATCGTGACGTCATCGCACGTGTCAGGATTTGCTGGGTTAGACGGTGAAGTGTGTGGAGTGTGTTGTCCATCGGCGTTCACAAACTTCAGGTACGTGTCAACAGGTCAAGTTGGAGCGGACGGCAGCGGCTACTGTGTGAAGGTCTCCGTGAGCGAAGGGAGGGTATGTAGCGGTGGGTCTTGTTACAGTGGAGTGCGTGGAGAACGCGGCGGCGTGGTTCGCGGCGCGGCTGCGCTCGGCCACGCAGGGCGCCGGCACCGACGACGGCTGCCTGGTGCGCGTGCTGGCCAGCCGCGCCGAGCTGGACCTCGGCGACATAAAGAAGGAGTACGAGCGGCTCTATGACAAGACGCTGCAGAGCGACTTAGAGGTGTGTACTCTGCTTCCATCGCGCTGCCCAGGTTCATGACGTCACGTTACAAACTGAATGTGGGATATGTGGCACATATTTTTCGAGCACAAATGCGCCGGCGACGGAAGGCGAATTCATTTTTAAATACAATTTTTATAATTTTGTAATTTATTGATATTCTTTTTCGAATTACATTATTTACAAATGAATCGTGAGCCCTCCGTCGCTGTCACGGCGCACCAGCAGCATGAAAGTAAGATACTATTTGAATGATAACGCTTTGCAATGTTACCTCGATGTTGTTATCTCGTGCATTAACCATCTGTTGGTGTTTGCGCCGCGGCCGCCGGGACAGCAGGTGAGCTGGTTTTATATATTCTTACAATGCGGCTTGTTGCAGTGACCATAACGGTGATAGTATACTATTTCCAGTAATAAACTAAGATGCAGGTTCGAGGAACTTATGTACCAAATGTGGCTGACAGTAACTAAACAAGCTCAAAAGCCAACAACCAATTATATTATCTATATTTACAAATATACTAAAGTAAATAACACTATTCTACAATCCAAAGAAGTACGCTTGTATTACAAAAAAAACTTTGGAAGGTGGAAATTGCAAGTTACTAATGATGCCGCTTTCCCTTCACGCTGTCGCATGCATCCGTCCCGGCGCTTGGCCTGTCGCCTGTCGTCTGTTGCAACAACCTGTCACCTGTCACCGCTACAATAACGTGTTGTCGCGGCGCACAGCAGGGCGAGACCTCGGGAGACTACAAGCGCGCGCTCGTGGCTCTGCTCGGGCCGGCCTAGGCGCCGCCGCGCCGCCGGCCTGCGAAGCCACAAGTGGAATCCTAGCAAAATGCGTCAACTTTTTTATATTTGTATCGTGGGCAGCTTGTTTACACACACACGCGTAGATTTACAAAATACCCACCATCTCGTCCTTGTAACAGACTATAAAGTAAATATATTTATTAAAGTAGATTAAACATAAATGTATGTAGATCTGAAAACTTGTGTCGGTTCTCGGCACACAGGGTGTGTACTGATATATAAAATTAAATTTGTTTTCTGTAGGTTACTAAACAGTATGTATATATATTCTTATATATATATATATACATATATAAGAATAGATGTATATTGGCGTACGTGCGGCGTACACTCAGTGCCTTTAAATATTTCGTTAAATTTTCAGTTGTATATGTATGAAGATTACTGCATATGTTATTATTTGATAATTATTATAACTACATAGAAAATATGTGGAGAAGTGCTAATTGTGTCAATTTTTGTGCTTTAAGTGTAATTTGGAAATTGTTCGCATTCCAACATTCTCATTTTCTATGCAAATTGGCTTATTTATGCTTTTTTTTTTAATTAAATTTATATTTGAAATAAAATGAATGTTACAACAATACTTCTTGTTTAATTAACATTATGACCTATATCCTAATTTTAAAACTTATGTAGGTCGCGGACATCACGATTCTTAGCCTTAAAAAGCTGTACCACTGGTACAATTATAGTTGTACAATAATAATGTCCACTCTGTAACATTTAAAGACATTTGAAGTGTACCTTGGATTCCAATAAGTCACTACAGCACTCGGGAGTAGTAAATGTCCCCTATGGAGACAAATTATAATTGTGTACGGTAATAAACCTGTGATAAGAAAATAAAGGGGATGAATCGGGAGAATAATCAAAATAAAACGGGTGTTTTATGGACGTGAAACACATTTATTTTGCTCACGAACCTAACAGCCATTCAGTAACTGCTAAACCGTGCCGCGCGGTCGCAGACCGACGCGACGTCAATAAAAATACTTGCAAATACGATGTCGAAGCCGAGTGTCGAGCTAGCCGGCAGCCAGCGCTGAACATCGAACGGTAGGCGACTTTATCACTATATAATCAAGGTTTAAAATGCAGCGCAGTCTCCGAACTCGAATCTTCCAGCTTAAGTACATCAATTTACTAATTGGTACAAAGACGTGGCAACACTGCATACAAAGAAATTCGCAAACAAAACAAAAACAATTATATACATCTCAAAGCTCACTACATTGCACTTAGTCGAATCACATCGAGTACGGAAGCGGTCCGAGAATTCATAACAGTTTTACATAATCACAATATAAAGGAACACAAGACATCCGAGGCACGCGTCACGTGCACAGTTTAAACATGAAATATACGTCCGAAACAATGTACGCGATCACAGCGTCCATGGCTTCCTCGGTTTGTGATTTTCTGTCCATTATTTTAGTCTGTATACGACTGAATAGTAAATACGTTGATTAATAAATATAATTTCATGATATATAGTGTCATAGCGTAAATATATAACATCATAATTTGTATAAGAGATCAGGTAATCGATGACTACTCAAGTGTCTATCACAAACATGCCGGCGGCCGGTGCCCGCGCGCACATCATTTACAACACTAACAATAATAAAATTGTGCAAAATCTCTACTTTTAAATCAATTCTATGAATCTTTACATGATTACACTTGCGTCTATATATTTCGAGTACATAACGTTACTGGCAACCCTAATTTGCGTTTACAATTTTCTCAAACGTGAGACCGCAGCGAGTCGCTCTCCGCTCTCTTGTCATACAAAAGATGTCATTTCAAACATGAGTATAAATAATTAGATTATCTTCTCTGCTCCTCCCTCGCGCTCGCCTCTTCTACGTCAATTTACATTTGCTCGCGAACAGTTCCAAGCGAAATCGTCACAGATTCAAAATTAAACTTAAACGAAATATGGGTTCATTAAAATACAGAGTTAAAAGTGAGTAATTAATAATTTAAAATTCGTTTTATATCCATTAAAAAAATCCTATGTACAAGAAAAATATTTAAATGTTATACGATTACTTCTCACAAAGGGGATGTTGTTCCGGGCCGTTGATGTTTGATATAGTTCCCGGGACTTGAGAATGTCGGCACCGACTGCATCAGTACCAGTACCAGCAGCAAGCTGCCCCGCGCCACACGTCTAACCAATGACTGCATCCTGCCTGGACCACGACAAAGGTCAATCACAATCCCACCCGATGTTAAGAGGCGATGCACATTCCTAAAGGTTTACACGTGTGTGGGCGGGGCAAGGGCCAAGGGCGTGGCGTACGATCGGGGGCGGGGCGGGCGCGCTCACTGTATGTCGAGGCGCGCGCACAGCTCGGCCAGCGGCAGCACCTGCTCGTCGTTGAGGGCCGGCTGCTGCTCCGTCTTTGATTGCTCGCGTAGTTCTGGACATGAAACAAACATTGAGAGATGTACACCTGCGAGTATTGCATAAATATATAATGAGTACTTGACGCACTCAAAGTCATTAATTAGTCACTTCTAAACTGAGTGTAGTAATTTCAGTAGTAATATTGATGTTATCTGGTCGAAGTTTACATACCATGCCACCGCTGCAGCAGCGCGCTGTAGTGCTCGGCGCGCTCGTGCCGCTTCAGCTGCGTGCACACGTGCACCAGCCCGCGGTAGTCGTACTCCAGCCCGGAGTACCGCTCCCCGAACAACTTCAGACCTGCACAACAACCGACGTATATAAAACACATTGCAGCTTAATTATAGTGAGTGTCCGGCTTGGTAGGACCAGAATATAGATGTACTTAGAATTTGATTTTTCTCGTCAAAAGTAAGCTCGACATCTTTTAATAACGCTTAGAATAACGCCTGTGTCTAGACTGCAGTATATTTATATGACGAATGCCTATTTAAGTAACTATTAAATTACTGTCGCTCTCACAATGGTTAAGTGATGTTCTTTAGATGTAGAAACACTAAGGGATGCGCTTAGCGCGCAATGAGCGACTATTGTGCAGTAGTGCAGCGGTACTGACTGATGGCGATGGAGCGCAGGTAGAGCTTCTCGGCGGCGCAGTGCATGTTCATGTGATAGTTGTAGAGACTGGCGAGATGGCCCACGCTCAGCCCCACCTCGTAGTCCTCGGCGCCCAGCAGCTCCTCCTTGATCGCGATCGCCTTCAGGTGCATCGTCTCCGCGTCCTACCCCACACATAGACATAAGTTATACTTTAACACCTTCCGTTTTATGTGTTTATTTTAATTTAATATTATTACTGGTTCACTAAGAGTCGTTTAATGGTTACTTAAAGTACACACACTGAATCTATACTTTTCATACGAACTGCCACCACGCTTGGCATAACATTAAATCAACTCTGAAAACCTCTTTCTATGTAATTATTAGTGTCATGTAAGGCAGGGTGAACGTACCTGGAACTTCTGCATGCTCTGGTATAGTCTGCCGAGGTTGCCATAGTGCTTGGCGGTCTGCACGTTCTTCTCGCCGAAGGCCAGCATAGACAACGCCAGCGCCGCCTTGTGCAGCGCCTCCGACTCCTCCAGCAGACTCGGCTCTGCAACACGTTTCACATACATATAATACGATATGTAACAACAGAACAAGATTTTGACTACCTGCAAGCAAAGTATACATACCGCTCATGTCCTGTCCGGCCGGCGTGTCGAGCGCAATCTCCTCCAGTATGAGCGCCTTCACGCGCTTGGCCGACGCCAGCAGCAGGTGGTCCGGCGGCACCAGGTTCTGGTCACACCACACAATTAGAAATAAACACCGCGTTCTCAAATATTGATGTAAATTAATAGTTGCTTGTGGACCGACCCATACCGACTTGAAACAACTCTCAATAGTTTGTTTTACGTACTGTGAGACGTGTGCCCCGCCCATGTCGAAGTAGTGTCGTTCACAACACGTCATGTGAAATTATGGGGCATTATAAATGACTTATTTACTTCGATGATCCTGATGGCGCGCTCGGCGTGGTCGCGCGCCTTGTAGAAGCGGCCGGACGAGTACTCGAGCACGTAGAGCGCGTACGCCAGGTCCTCCTGCGCCGTCGCCACGTGCAGGCTGCTGCGCCCGAACACGCGCCGCAGCGTCGACAGCGCCTCCTGCCGGCGCACCACACACACATTTAACATATAGGTGTAACACAAAAATACTATCGACTTTGAGATTAAATCTGTTTCACTGATAAAATACTTCATATGTTAGTAGCAGGTTTTCGTATTGTGATGTATCACCTCGTAGACGGCGACGCTGCGTGCGATGGAGTCGACATTGAGCAGGTAGAAGCCGTAGTCTAGGAGTGCGTGCGCGTGCGCGGGGTGGCGGGGCCCGAAGGCGCGGCGGGCGAGCGCCACAGCCTGGCGGAGCAGCAGGCCCGCCGCCGCGAACCGCCGCTTCACTACGCACGCCTTGCCGCACGCGCGGATCACCTCCACTGCCACTCTGTACCACAATACACACACGTTTTACAAATACGGACGTTTACATGAAAGCTAATCGACCGCGAATAACGCATAAACAAAACTCCTAAATATTGGAATTAAAAGTAGTTACCTGGCGGGCGCGTGCGGCGTCAGCAGAGCGAGGGCGCGCGTGCTCCAGGCGTGTGCGGCGCCGTAGTCGCAGCGTACGAAATGCAGCGAGCTGAACTCCTTGCACAGCCGCGCCAGCAGGGCCGCGGACGCGCACCCCGCGCGGCAGCCCGCCGCCACGCACGCTGTCGATCTGTCACACCGACACGAATACGTTATTTTACAATTATAAGATGACTTGTTAACTCAGAGATGTAAGTAATGGTTGTGATGTGTAACCTGTAGTCGTCGGAGTCGCAGTCGGCGTGTCCGTCGAGCGCACGCAAACAGGCGCGCAGCGTTTCAGGCGGGGGCGCGCTGGCGGGCTGCCCGTGCCCCAGTCCCAGCAGACGCAGCGACAGCTCGTACGTCTCCGCCGCCGCAGGGAAGCAGCAGTACGCCGATTGAGTGTTTAGTAATCTGACAACATTGAACCAAGATGAGTCTACATATCTGTGGCAAGGACTATACATATGTACTTGTGGAACTCAATAGACCAATATTCAATTGCAAGTATTTTGTACCTGTGGCAGCACTCTAGCGTGAGGCGGCGGTAGCGCGCGGACTGCGGCTGCGCCTGGCACAGCTGCCGGCAGCGCAGCAGCACGCGCTCCGCGTCCGCGTACCAACCGGCCTCGTTGAAGAATCCGCCTGCAACCGCAACGCACAACACATATTAAAAACACGCTTTGTATATGCAGGTAGTGTAATGAACGTAACTAATGCAACTGGGACCGACCTAGCCTGAGGCCCAGCTGTATGAGATAATCTCTGGAGCGGTCGGGGGACTCGCAGCGCGAGATGTATGCGCCCGCTAACTCCACCGATAGCTTCGAGCCGTGTTCTATCACCGCCTGCAACATTACAATATGCTTAATGTGTAATGACATCAAATATAACAATCGATAATAAATAAAATAAGATAGGAAGATTGTAATTCAGAAAGCTGTGTGTGTGTGTGGTGAAGGACATTATAAGCTCATTGAGCAACAAAACAGTTTGCATGTCAAACAAATACTTTTTACAGGTGTACAAAAAATAAATACAATATAAAAGCTGACTAGAGCTGTCAGAGAGGACGTAAACAATGCTATAAAACTTAGTCACACGTTAATTAAACTGTTGACGCAACCGAGCGAGTTGTGTTGAATTGAAATGTACTTATTATTTTGAAATGTACAGCGGTGGAGGCGTCGTTCATTTTCAAACTGATTGATTTAATCGAATTATTACCTCTACAGATGGACGTTCAAGGTTCTAAGTCTAATTTACCTGTTGACATTTTTTTAAATGGTATATTCAATGCCTATTAAAATATTTACAAAGAGTAGCTGGCGGATAATAATGACTCTTTACAAAAGACTACACGTAGTTAACCGGGACACGCGTCGTTTGTTCAGCTGACTGCGACGTTTGTGCTCGCGAGCGCGACCGTGTCACCCTCGTAGTGGAACACGCGTAAGAGCATGTGGTCAAAATACTGTCTGAATAGCGATATCATTATAATTAGTATAGTGAAATGTCTCACGAAAGTATTAATAGTTAAATTATATTAAAAAAAAGTATTAATAGTTAAGTTATATTAGAAGAATGTCACTTGGTACAAGGGGTCTGGCTGTCTAAAGTTGGTCTACATTACATTGACCGCAATATATCTTCATAAAGACTATAGGACCTCAACGTTGCAACACAAACCTCGTTTAAAGGTTCTTCTATAAATTAAAAACAAATTAACACACATTGTAAATGAACAACAATGTATTTTGAATTCCTGGTATTCGATATTGATCATCGCCTTCCGCGTAAAGGTTTCAATTTACATATAAACTTGAAAAGGGTGAGGACGTCGACGGCGAACAAAAAAAATTGCACTCAGTACTTCGAATTTCTTGGAAACATTGCCTTTCATTTTTTATACGAAAATTGTAAATTTGTAGTGTACATTTTAACGTGTGTAAAGAATAAAAATGGGCGCGGCGATCGCGGCTAGCAAACATACAAGCCTATATACATATATTGATACAAAATAATGGTATGACGCAAACTTGGCACTTTAAACGTTGTATACAATGTCAATAGGCGAATGAGCACTATATAGGTCTAAATGTTTCAAATTCCTGGCGTGGGGGAGCTTCAATCGGCTTTTTAATTAGTACCATATTTTTCCGCAATATGGCGAAAATTTTTAAATGCTGGTCAGAGTAAATTAGGAACTCTTAAAACTTATAGTGCGTAATTCGCACACCGCGTAAAGCCTGATTGGTGCTGATTAAGCATTTGTTTGTGGTGTCGAGTGTCAGTACACAAGTTTGTCTTTGCCCTAAGTTGGAACATAGAAACATATTGCAACATTGATTTGACGCCTACACAACTATGAAGAAGTATAAAGACAATAGGTTGATGGTTGCGTGTTATTTCAAAGTGAAAATTACGAAATTTATATTACTAATTAACGTAGTTTTTTAATGAAAATGTAGACGTGACGAATGCCTTTGTTAAGGTGTCACTTCAGTGGAAATTCACGTTTATATTTCCTGCATATATTAACATCACTTATGTAATCTCACTGCAATGTAATATATCAATTGATCACATAACAGTCTTACATTGTAGGTATACATTTATCAGACACGTGTCAACCAAACGTCATGAACGCTCGCACGAGATAGTGGCACCCGCCTTCACAAAGTTCACGCAATAGTTTAAATTTTATAATACCTGAAAGCACTGCAGCAGTCTCAGCTGGGCGCCAGTGAAACGCAGCAGCCTCTCGAATACGTCCAGCTCGGAGAGCTCCGCGCCCAGGATGCACAGCCGCTTCTCCTGCAGCATCTGTAAAGAAAAAACACTCAATTAACTGATTTAATAACTTTCGTTTTCCACTGTCGAAACACACACGTAACTTATATTGTCTGTTCAATTATTATAATTCTCTGTTCAAATATTACAAAATGAGAGAGAAGACAGTGTGTTTTTGTAAAAGTAGACAGAGCAGTGGAGACCGTTGGAGTAGAGAGATATTATGGATACATTTGCCACAAAGCAGTTACACCTTTATACAATTGATCTGTATGATTTTAAATAACGATCCCATACATTACACGACGAACCTTTTGTTACATGAAATAACACTGTTCGATTGTGCTTAGTAAATAAAATACCCGCATTTGTAGGCGCACGCGAGGTCTTGCATAATTACAAAATGACAAAACCCTGACTACAAGACAATTTGCAGAGATAATGTGATATGTTATTCAGTCACTGACAGTGACGTGAGTGATTACATGGTAATTTAGATGTTTGGAATTCTATAACAATTTGGCCTGTCAGCAAATCTTGCTAAGCCTTTCCTTTTGATAGTCGTAGGGCAATAAGTGCAACGTAGCCTAGTTGTTCCGCACTCAGAGAACACAATACGATTGTTTGTCTAATTATCAAGCAACTCTGAGTGCGAGCAGTAAACAGTTTCTGAAGGCAACAGTGATGGTAGATGTTGTTTTGCTGGCGTGACGTCACGTGTTGATCTAGGTCAGTTAGGTAATGGCTGTGGCACGACGGGCGGGTGTCATTACGCCGCCCGCTATGGCCTTATAATTATATAACTGTTTCTAGCAACGCGAGATACGCCGCGCATCCGGCTTTCAGCGACAAAGTAATCTAATAATTAGCTACTTTACTACGAGAAACATTGTAACTTAACCAGCACGTACCTGCAAAGAAATTTAAACGTGTGTGAAGTCTTAACACTGAAACAGAATGGTTGACTAAGGTCTAGTTAAACAGGGTAGGCCTGAGCTCCTTCGTTTGGACCTATGAACAGGCCACACAGATTTCTAACTGCCTTTTTTTATAGAAAATGTCGGGTATAGCGCAGAAAGATAATTTGTTTAATTCTAAATGCGATAATGAGTTAAACAAAGGAGCGTAAATATTAAATAAAAACCAATCTGTCAATTGAGTGTGCACTGGCCGCCGCGTCCGCCGGCATTCCTGCAATCTGGTCGTACTGGTTACATGTGAAACAAAAACATCGCTGGTCTGGCGAGACCTTAATTGGTTTCACATCCACGACAGTCAGGTTTATTGCGCGCAAAAGGGAAAAACTGCGAACGATTTTTTGATATCTCATACAAAAAAAATGAAATGATTAATTGTATGTATGACGAATGCGTGGTCGTTTAGCTGGGTTCGTTGTGACGTGATCATGTAGCGCGAGTGAATCAGACGCCTAGGGATATTAGTGACGTCACCGGCCTAGGCGTTTGTCTGTTGTTTATTGTGTTCACATATCAATTACTGCGCTAACTGTTCACATTAACATCTATGCATCGCGTGTAATTATTTACATAACATAAAAGTTAGGTGGATGGTGGAGAAGGCGTACAGGTATTTTTAATAAAAGAATAATGAAAAACGAATAAGATTTGAATTCCGGACAACTGAGTATTTTTTTTAATAGCATCACTATAATTTCCTTATTAAAGTAAACTTCCCTGGCGAGTCGGTAACACTGAATGTGTTAGCTAAGATTATTGTATATCCAATTCTCTATCATAGCCGGGCGATCCGGGCTGCTCCATGCGAGAGATTTATCATATAATTACGTCACGAGATACACTCGCGTGCTGCCTCACGACGCTCACGTGTGTAAACAAAGCATTGATTGCGTTCAGCGCGGTCGCCACGGTTGCTTGAGATCAAATAAATCGATAACTGAACTGAACAACTTTCTCACTCTTATTGCACGTACAAGATGAGAACGGACGCAAGGCAGAAGTACCACAGTTCTTTATAACGCAATCCATAGCACAGTGGTCGTCAATTGCTCATAAAAAAAAATAGATTGGTTGTGTCAACTACTCAGGCCATGAATGAGCGTCCCGCAGTGGTACCTCGCATTGTCCTACTTAGCCCTTGGATAGAAAAGTGCGACGACCATTGCCATAGCATGTATCTACACCAACGTCTACATGATGTATGGATTATTTTACCGACAATTGCAAGATGTCAAATTAAACGCTGAAAACATTACCGAGGAACACATTTTAATTTGGTCGGTTAATAAGTATATTGTTATCTACTTCATACACGTTCCTAAACGTATATTCATATAACATTTCTTATAGAAGTCCTAGCAAAGACAGTGGTAAATGAAATGACATCAGTTTGGCTTCCTACAACCACCAACTACACGAGCTCTTGAATTGAAACAGTACATAATAAATGTATGTTGTCAGTGAGTCGTGAAATTGATAATTAATAAAAATATTGTTTTGGAATAATTTGAAAACATTTTATATACGATTGAGCGACAATACTGTATGATGTTAATATATAAGCCACTTAACAACTCGATTATATATTTAAAGCGCCAATAGCGTCCTGGTGAAAAGGGTATGGATTTCTGATCGGTCGATGATTCTAATTCCGCCATTGGACTGTTGTTGTAAACCATATCCTAGCTTAAGTATAGAGCTTAGTTCGAATGGTAAAAGAAATATTAGTAAATGAACAAAAATCTATTAAAATTTTACAACAACAAAAATATTGTAAAGACGACGCGCCCGAGCAGCACACTACGTCAAGGATGTCATTTATCAAATTAAAATAAAAACAAAAGATAAAGTATTGTGATTAAAAATATTATCAAAGCATATTAATAAATCGTTTATTGTTATTGTAATTAATATTTTAGCCTTGACACCTCCGCGTATTAATTAACAATATAAAGAAATTTCAAGCTGTAAATCGCACTCAAAGTCGTTTAATGATTACTTCAAAAACACTTTTGTGTTCACACATTAAATATACATGAAGAGACTCTTTTAGCGTACATTAAACGTTCTGGAGTGTCTAGTAGTATAATATGATATAACCTAATCTTCACAAATGGTAGCCTTTGGCTATATCAACAGCCCGTGTAACCCTAGGACTCCATGCTCTTTCACAGACAAGAGACAACAAAATGTATGTACTCCTAGTGTGATAGCCTCAATACTGTTTCTATGACATCGATAAATGTCCAACAGCGGAAATTGATACAAGCTCCTTATCACTGGAGTCGTTGACCTGGACAAGGAAATGCAGTCTGCTATATCCTCATAGACGAGATATGAGGCACCATACTGCTGCACGGAGAGAACTTACGACCTGACTGTTAATGTATCAAACATATAGATAATATCACATAGTTCAATTAGTAGGAAACGCATCGGCAACCTACGAATAGGTTAAACTATTAAAACTTTCATGTGACATTTTACTAAAATACTAATAAAAACAGCTTAACTCACGTGTAGATCGGTGTATATTAGGTTCCAACTAGTTTCGAACCCAGAGCGAACATTTCGCTATTTTAGGGACTCTAACCGCACACAGAGTTCGCACACCACATAATACCTAAATTACTATGTTTTTTTAAAGGTTACCATCATCGTCACCATCATCAACCTGCCCTCTTCCCTACGCAGGGTCGGCACAGTATGTACCCCTCCGTCAGTCGTCATATCTGCTCACACACTTTTTACGTATATCCTCATGCACACAATCCATGCGTACTTTCTTCGGTCTTCCTCTACCTTTATAGCCATCCACATTCAATCTTTTCATCTTCTTGTCTATGTGCTCATCAACTCTTCGCTTAACATGTTCATACCACGATAACCTTTTCTCAATTTTTCGATCACTGGCGCTACTTTCAAACTTCCCTTAATAAAATTATTTCTAATTTCATCTCTTATATCCGGTGACTAGAAGGTGTAAAAATAAATTCCTATAGGTATGTATGCAGCATATAATTTGAACAAGCTTATCTCTGCAATAAATCATATTTATCATAAAATTAACACTGACGTATAAAAATAATCAATCAAAGTTTTCCGCTGGCTACATCTGTTGTCAGTCGGCGCACGTACTCGTAGCTCGAGGCGTCGCTTCGAATTATTTCCCGTTGCCCTCGGCCGGCCGAATCCATTCAATTCTATTTATGCAGCTACAGCCGGATAACAATTGATTTGACTGACTGACCTATTACATCTAAGGAGGACTGGCAGCGGACAACGAAATTTACAATTGGCCTGTAGTTTTTTTTTTATGTGAGAAGGGGCAGACGAGCGGCAGGATCACCGAGATGGGCGTCGACGTTCATGGACATCCACAACACTAGACACTAGTTGTAGTCAGGTATTTTTTTAATTTGTAACATCGACACGTACGTTGGCCAGCAGAAGATGTGGTCTACGTGAATCTGAGGATTATTTTTTATTTATTTATTTCACATACAATCAATTATATACGTAGTCTTCTTCTACGAACAAAGACATTATAATGCGTTTAATTACAATTATAATCTCTCCAAATCTCCACAAATAATATAATTATATTACTTTACAATGTGTCAATTTTTGTTTTTTTTTTTCTTAGATGTAGAACGTCCTTGTTGCTCTACGATGGTATCTGGCCGGGTACATGTTACAACCGTCGAGTATTCACCAGTGTGCCCAGCAACAACTTAAACGAGTATTGATAGGTCGACGTTACGGGAAGACGGACAAGGTCGAAACGCACGCGCCAAAACTTGCTTATCTGTTTTTTTTTTTTTAATATTTATAGCCTGTGCCAATTGACGTACACATTGTTCCGTGTTAGTGCGCAATCGTTTGTTTTGAGGCAGTAACAACGCGGCTAAATGCGCATAGCGGTGAACATAAACAAAGAATAGAAGCAATTGCAAATGCTTCTTGTTTCACCGTATAATAAGACTTGAGAAGAACAGAGGTATCATATGTCAACTATACCAAAATCATTGACCTTTGCAAGAGCAACTAATTATGTAAATTGCTGCTAGAAAAATATATCATTGAGGAAGTCTTTTTGACATTTAGCAAGATATTGCGATAATCATATTCGTCGCAGAAATAGAACCCAAATAAAAAACAAGCGAATTGCGTTCGTGATTATGTAATAGACAATTGATGTAGCACAAGAAGGAGTATAAGTGGAAGGTCGGCAAAGGGCCCACTTTCCTCGGATGTGGAGCAACGGCGCGGCCTTGACCGGCGCGGGGCGCCGCGAACGTCGGCACGGCGGCACTACTTCGGTCAACGCACTCCGCATAACTGCTGTCGCGGACCATAGCCATCAGGAAACCATTGCTACAGACTCACTGAGCCGTTATAGATTGTATCGAAGTAGCTTGGGTAAGTTTGTACGCTGGGGGTCTGGGTTAAGGTAAGTGATCAACATCCCCACCGCAAACTCGCTCACTCACACTCCTTTTTGAGTTCCGATACCAAGTAACCAAAGCCCTCTACTACCACTACAATAACTAGATGAGTTTCTCTTACATTTAGAATTTGTCGGTAAATTACAAAATTCATAAAATACTTGCACAGTTTGACTAATGCTTGGTACGAGACTGCAGTGCGACCATCTCGAGTAGTGACCAAAGTGATCAGATGATAAAATGTAAATAATAAACAATTAATAATTTACTTTTGCAATGGGAATGTTTTGATTTTGACCTCAACAACAATCCACGTGGCTGCGAGAATTGTACTAGCAATACATATAAATCATACATATTGGAAGGAAAATAAAACGTCAGTCACATGACTGCTATATTTCATCCAACAAGTGAACATCCGTGTCATAAACTGCCATTTAAAACAGCTTTACTCTCGCGCAGAGACAGCTAACAATTATTCTGTATAGCTTCAATGGTAAAAAAATTGAAATGTTAAACAGTACTATCCTAGACGGATAGATGGCGCTGTACATATCCCACTCTTCCAATAACCAGTACATTTTTTATATTACCAACTAACGATAAGTATCTTTTTCATTTTGTTTACTTTCTTATAAACCTATCGTCAGATAGAATTTCCTATTAAAAATATCGACAGTAGGATAGCGCACTACAGATAAATCTTTAACTAAACGTACCCCCCTACCCGGCCCCCAAACCCACGTCGCTTCTTCTCTGGTAGGACAACGGTAAAGCACTTAATATAAGAAATACAATTCGACTGTCGTTTTATTTATTTACTTTAAATTAAATAATAAGTATGAATTATTTTAGGTATATTTTAGTTGCTATCTAACGACCTACATAAACACGTCCATAGAATATTAACGATTTCCAATTAGACATAATCTGCTCATGGGTTCAAAGTGTTAAAGCATCAAACAAACAGATGAACAAACGTTATATCTAATAATAATAGATAGTGTGTGCAGGCAGCGAGCAACGAAATACTCGTATCATGTTACTGACCCACTAAAATGTTGTAAACACGCGCCGGACGCACACAATTTGTTGACACCGTGTCCAACTGTGCCGGTGGCGAAACTGCATAGCAAATATTTATGTTACGGTGATAAATAGTGGCCACTCGATATAAGCTGATGAAAAAACTGACATGTTAGCATCGAACGAACTATGCCAATTTCTTACTTGAAAAGGCGTTGAACTGACATGAAATAAATTTTACTTTATAAAGAAAAAAATGTTTTTTTGTACTTGAAACCAAATAACAGAGACTAAGTCTTACAAATGTGAAATTATTTAGATAGGATTATAGTTTCTTATTTCCATTGGATTCTACTATAGTTATTGACCTTTTAATGACACGCCCATGGTTTTAATGTATGTACTTATAACGTCGATGTGCGTATGAGTCACGTGCGCTGGTCGTCGCGCCCGCGCCGCGCTCGCGCCGCGCCGGCCTGTGAGGTAGGTTAAATTGATGCAAATTAATTTTAAATACAATACAAGGTAGGTGGGTCGCGTGGGTTAATCACTGAGAAACAGAGTTCATTTCCATAACAACAACAACAACAAAACCCCTTTCTAAAATAACGTATCATAAAAATTTCTCTAGTTATATAACAATATATGAAATCCCTTACGGTGACTGTAATTACAAAGTAAATCTTAGAGAAGTCGGACGCAGTGGGAGCTAAATTAGAAGCGCATAATTACGCGAAGCCCGTAAAAGGCGAACGCGCAAAAACGCAAGTGTGCAACCGTGCCAGCGGGTCAGCGCGGTGCCGGGGCCTAGAATGCCCACGTCGGCCCGCGCACCGACAGACAGACAAACATACATTTACCGTAATAGACATGATCGAGTAATCGGTGCCTACATCTAGATAATTATTTGATGAAATTAGGGTCACTTTATACAGAAGCGTATAGGAGAAATTAACTCAGTTAAAAGAACAATTTCCTAATGCTGATGATGGTAGACCCTGAAGCAATAATAATATTTTTATTAGCCACATTTACTATCAACACATTGCAACAAATTGCAATTAAATATTATGAAAGTTGTGCAGACGGTACACTGATGCAACAGCGCTTCAGGCGGCCACACATTTCTAAGTTGTAAAGTGGCACCGGACGGTCGTCTATCGCTCCCTAAGTGTAACGACTTCTAGGAACATCGCGTATTGCGAGTTAAACGCTACTATAACACTTATAATATTTTTTGTTCTCCATCACTGCGCACGATCAATGAACCCGGAACCGAGCCGTGTCTTTTTGCTTGCTCTCACGACGTTCAAATGCTCTATAATTGTCTCGTTCAAAACGAATTAAATTAATCCTGTTAGTCAAGAAGAATATTGAGTACCTAAACATAAACCTTATTATTAATAAAACGAGTTTACTTATTATATCTACATACCGATATCGACCCACACACCATTTCCACGAAGACGCGACATCTTTGTGTTACATTACCTGCAACGATAAAAAAAAACAATTAGTAAGCGATTTATTCGTAATATATCACAATCAAACATAAATATTAAAGAGAGCTATGAACTTATGTATTCTGTAATTATAATGCTGGAGAAAGCATGTAATAAACGGCAGTGCGAGCCAACGTCCATACTGACCAGTAGACTAGTGTCCCAATACTATTTGGAAGGACACTAGACATGCGATAATCTTAAAGATGCAACACTGTTAGTCCGCTCGGACGATTTTCCTAGTATCTTTGAATAAATTTACGTCCGAGTAGTTGCCAACTGGCCAGTGATAGCATGCAATGTTATCGCAATATATTTGTCTACATCGTTCAACATATCTCCGCCCAGTACAATGCGGTCATTAATTTTTTAAGTTCATTTGTTTTGAATATTTGTAATTCATCATCATCTTTCCTTATTCCACTGACATAGGGTTGATCGATCCGTCTTCCGTCATCTCAGTTGTTACTCCCTTCTTAATCATGTCACCTTTTAAGTAATCCATCCATCTCTTCTTAGGCCTCCCCGTGCTCTTACTGGTATTCCTCCACATTTATACTTAAATTTCTCCATGTTTTGTGTCTGAAGTACTTAAAAATGTGCTAACAGATGAAGATGATATTTGACAGAGTTAAACTAAATGTGGAGAAGTGGATGAAGCTATTTAATATACAAAATCCAAAAGGCTTATGATCAAGGAACCCAAAATAAGGAGATTCTTGATGGTTTAGTATAGCAAGTCTTTACCCTTCGTGGCGCTTCAAGTTTATTATCATGCACATCTCAAAGCTGAATGTGGCAGGTGACGGGTGACATGTGACGAAGTTGGCGGACACGACATGACAGCAACAGAGAAAAGGTTACAGTTTACGTAAGCCAGCGAAAGTGAAACGCAGTATCGTGCGCCAACGTCTTAAGGCGACGCTCTCCTATACCACCTAGATGCAATCTTATACCAGCCTTTTGCAAAAATTATGAACTCAAAAGTTTGCATGGATGTCTGTTATCGTTTAAGTTCGGAACAGCTGAACGGATCTAGATATATATTGACAGAGAACTACAGCCGTGAGTAATATTGGCCAGATGACTATTTTTATTAATTCATCCGGACAAAAATGCGGGCGACTGTCAGTCATTTATACTTTCTAAAGAAATATGATACATGACATTTAGAATAAATATGGCAGATAGAAAAGAGAGAGTTTATTATAACGACGCCTTAAGACGTCGCCATTGCTGGTGAAATTCACCTTGAAAAGTGAAAGGGCCTCACGTGACGAGCGCCACGAAAAGCTTGCGGCAAACGATACGAAAGTTTTATCAAGGCTATTCAAAACTTTGCCGACTCAAACTACGATCTAAAGTTTCTAAAACCATAATAAAAATCTAGAATATTCCTGCAAGAGACGAGGCGGAATGAACAGCGGGTTGCAACCCGCGAGTTAATACACATTGCGCAAAGATCTTCAGCCGATACCGATCTATAAGACATGGACCTTAGCCCGTAAACACCATTCTTTAGGGTCCTGTACCCGCTCTTATAACGTTCTCACAAATCCTATAAATTTTTCTCAATCTGGCAATCCCAGTTATACGTATTATAACACAATGACGCATTGTGCAAAAAACTGGGATATGACTCAAAATATGCAGACTCGCCATACTTCTGAGAAACAACACGTACTAAAGAACATTTTACTTGTATTATTATAAATGCGAAAGTTTACATGGACTACGTGTGTTATGAGGTGACTCCAAACCGAGTTAAGAGAGCTGGATGATTAGGCACAGATAGATTACTCCCTGGAACACCGCATAGGCTAATACGCTTAACATTTAAATCGCCCAGACGAAATCCTGGGAATAAGCTAGTTGATAACATTCTCGACTATTCTTTTTTGTAATGTTTTTTTATCGGAAAGCCCGAGCACCGTTCAAACACTAAGTCATCCTATTTATGAGCCTATCGATTGTGAATCGGTGTTCGCGTCTGCAATAAAAACGATTGCTAGCTCATTGGGCCTCAGTTATTGTACGCCACGTCTGTGTGTGCGCAAATTGATGTCAATTCAGGCCTTTTGGTGACAGACGTCTGGCCGGCGTGTGGCGGGCGTGTGGCGGGCGTGTGACGGGCGGCGAGCGAGCTCAATGCCGCGCGCCTTCAATCATAATCAACCACAATACATTGTTCAGTAAGCCAACATAGTATGAATCAATTTTATATTCATCAGTGTTTTACTTAGTCTCAAAATGCAGTAAAACACCGTGACCACTTTAAACCAACTCTTGAAGCAACGTCTTGCTCAAACTGAGTTTTACTTGTCATTAAAATTTACGTTGAGTTTTCTCGAGCAATGGACACACAAGCAAAGGTTGTGTATGCATTACAGCCACCTGTCTTTGCGCCTAATCATTTACTTGTGGACTTATAGTTTGGATTTAGGTTTCGGTGTCTAGGGCCGACAATCGCCTCTCGCCCGCCCGCGGCGGCGCTGCGGATTAGAAGGGGACTATCGCCTTGACTTAATTATAATATTATTTCATACATTAATTCACAATTTTACATAAACATGTTTGTTTATAATCGAAATCATAGTTAAATTGAGAGTCACCATTTAGAATAAGATTTAAAATAACTCAACACAACGTGTCGTTAAAATTACTATAATTCAAAACAGTGTTAAATGCAACATAGTTATACGAGCACATAATAAGGCTAAGCCGTTCGTGATCCTAAATAGTGATTCAGACGCTCACATATTAAACAAGAAAGTGGGGTACCGTAATGTTGTCTGGCGGCGGACGACCGTTAGAGATGTGACTAACGCTGGGTACGATGGCCTGAACGACCGCCTCTCTTTGTTACTATATTGTTTATCAGATCTTTGATCGACATATGATACGTTTTTCAAATCATCATCCTCTTAATACATACATTACATATACATTAGAACGCAAGGTACGTCTACAACCTTGCAACATTATATGCGATAATTTGACATAAAATTAAAAACAGCTTTAAGCCTGATAACGATGAATAGGTCCATTATAATCAGGAAAAAAACACATCTGCATTAATATTAATGCAACGTTGGTTAATTTATAATATGTAAAATATATTGGGTCCGGAATACGGGCAAGTCAGGTGGGTTACGTAGCCGTCTAGACTAGACACCGACCTTAGTCTCGGAGATTGCTCTGACGCAAGCCTACATTATATACCCCCCAAACGTTCACTAATTAATAAAACATTTGACTATTTTTAATTAATTTCCTTAAACTTATACTACAATAGATTACATTAGCGATACAAAAACATGACTCCTATAGTTTTTCATGAATACAATTCGATATTCACTGTTCGTACAAGAAATCTAGCTCTTTACATCGAATGAGTGTATATTTGAGCGTACCAGCTCGATCTATTGACCTTGTTGTGCGCGGGAGGCATCCGGCGCAGCTTAACCAGCACATCACCTGTCTGCTGCTCACGGCGTCACTTTCGCTCACTTTCACTACATAGAAGCCGGACGGGGCATTGCATTGCGATCGTGACGGACACACTATTAGACGCGTGCCCTCACAACATAAGAGAACTCCATACAAACACCCAAAGGATATTTTCTGCGCGGTCGTGTGTTACGACTGCCGTGCCTTTGATTCCTTACGTATATTACAAAGACGAATGATTGGATGTATGTTTGTCCTTCTATAGAACGATTGTTTGGATTTAGGAGAAAATTTGCAACAGATTCTGGAATAGGGCTTAGGTCAGGTCAGACTCAAGCGTCGAGGGCGGGGACGTGTTCTCTGCTCGACACTAATACTGTATACCACACTCCACGTATAAGGTAGACAGATTATGTTTGTGCATGTAATGTTTTGATGAAAATGTGTAAATGAAAAATATCTATCCTTGTTCCTTACTTTACTATAATTTATTTAAATCAGTTTTATTTCTTGAGTTTCCTTGTCAGCATGATTAATTATAATAACAAGTAAACAATTTCTTTACTACTGCAATCGTTACAACATTTTACTTTCATCCATCAATCGAATATGAACTCTAACTGAAGGGAATACAAGCGCTTGTTACAACACGGCAAGTCCGTTGGTCGCCTTCACCTAAAAACGCTAATCGGCCGCACAACGGTACAGTATAACGGTAAAGGACGCCTGATGTCCAGCTCTCGAGAGATAGTTCGTGTAAGACGCTGAACACTCCAAGAGTTATATTCAAATCCCACTTAGTATCGAACATAATGCACCAAACTCATTACCATAAGACCTACATTAAAGGATCACGATGGTACAAAGGTACAGGAAAACCGAATAATGTTCGTGTGAAAGAGGACATGCGTAATCAGGGTGTGAGTTCAGGCATGACAGCTGCTAGAGATGTATGGAAGAGTACATACTGTGCCGACTGCCCGTAGAGGAAAGGGCACGTTGATGAATGCGACAATCAAAAACTAATTATTTAGATTTAGTCTAGAACATCTGAAGCAATCTACAGAGTTCTGATCGGACACTTATTATATTATAAGGTCGTGTTTCCAATCATTTTTGTAGTTTGATGCAATAAGAACATTTGATGATAACGTGTGCGTAAATCATAATCAGCGTTCGATGTCTAGACCAGCCTGGCTTGTAATAATCCCTTTTTTACATCACACAACACACATTTACATGTACGATATGAGAAAATTATTTCCACCGTAAGTCCTCTTAGAAATAAAGCAGCTAGTCGTTTAGTGGAAACTTACACTAACAAATACCAGAAAAATACAAACTGAAAACTACTGATTTGAACCGCATAGGATGTCCACGTATTAAAATAAACTGGACAAGTCGAAACTGAAAGTGTTAACTAATTAACTAATGTTAGAAAAATATAGCTTGTTATGGAGGACGCATTATGAGCTGAGGCTTCGGGTCATAAATCATTTTTATCTGTCCGACTCGCTCGCTCACACACGTCTTACGGGGAGGTGTAGTGATGTACGTAAGAATATTAGAGGTACATATCGATAACAATATACGCAGGTAGCTGAATATCGATAACGGGTTGCATTGCGTGCCATTGATGTGACAGGGTGACATTCCTAAAGTCAGTGACATTATTGCCCGAAGACTCAGTTTAAAATACGTCGATTATAGCATCGTTGCAGCGGGGTTATAACAATGTTGTACAATTATGAAACAAGGAAAACAGCGAAAGCAGCAAGTACCGGTGTGCTGCTGATTTCTTTTACTTTCCAATTTATCCAATAACATCGTGTACTTAACGAGGTCTTTACAACTTTACGGTACATTTAAATTGAATTTTGAATTTTTAGATTTTCGCCCAGACGCCCGACTTTTAATTTAAAATATTTGAAGTCAGAACACATCTTACGTTACTTTGAGTTAATAAAAAAGTCTATTCTATATATTTGAATTATAAAAAAAAAATAATTAAGAAGCGAATTAAGAAACTTTTGGAAATCCCCACATTCGTCAAATTCGTCTTTCCGTGTCCGGTACTCGGTAGAAAAACTAAAAACCCACATACATATCAACAAACTTATTACTTTTTACTCTTTGTCATTGATGTAAAAAAATACCAATCACTTGTTTTTTTTTACATATTTTCTCAATATTTAAAGAAATGCGAAGTACCTAATAAAAAATATCAAATTCTACTAAATCGAAAGGCAAAAAAAAACTTCACACTGCTTAAATTTAGATAGGAACGACACAATTTAAAAAATACTGCATCTTTTTATTATGTCAACAGTCGAATTCAATGGAAATGCGAAATTATATTTACACATTTCACTGACCAACAAACATGTCTGGTTTTAAGTAAGTTAGTGCTTACGGTATTACTAAGGTAAAATTATTTGATTCGTTTGTTACAATTTCTCACTTTATTGTATTTCACCGTACGTATGTTTTTATTTTGTACCTCAAAATAAAAGTATTGAAGTAGGAGTTAAGTAACATCCCCTATAAGTAAGCCTTCTGCGGCATGTGTCGGGGCGTGTATCGTGCATATGTATTCGATAAGATAAGACGGTGTACACCATCACGCCCAATGCGGACCGGCGTGATAGAGGCGTGGTGGTGACGTCACTGCACCCTGCCACGGATTATTTGGTGTCGCCGCTATCACTATCACATCTAACTAATTACTTTACACCGAGGAATCGGGACATATGTACTATGTAAGATTATGTGCTTCACTTATCATTGTGCATGTGCGAAAATGAAGCTTATGTAAATGAGATTTATGTATACGAGACGTAAACAAAAGACAATTTTATTTGCTTGTTATTTTTTGCTAATCAGTGCTTTAATTTGCGCTTGTTCACTGCATATAATTTAATACATGTAAAGTATATAGGAAATAGGTAGGTAACAAAGAATACATTTATGTCAATCGATTATTAAATAAATATAGTACATAGTTACTTATAACGTTTATAGCTGAGAGTGCATCGACCTGTGCGTTGTTCAAAGTACTTCTGTTATGCCTGTATAGTATTTCTGCAATCCCCGACCAGCTCGGCCATCATTAACCGACTAATTTGCGGTACAGTGCGACGACGGCAAGCGTGACCACATCCGCAAGACCGTTACAGCGCGCACCGCAACTGTTCAGCTTTACGAGTTACATTCCTGTATGTATTATATAAAAATATCATTTGAAAATACAAGAATTACTAACGAGACAGGAAGGTGAAGTAGACGTTGCAATCAATTTTTTCTAACTTCTTTTTTTTATTAAAATGTTAGTAGATTTTTCTAGTGACCATTCCAACTAATATTAAAGAAGCTTGTTAGAATATGGTTCACAATATGCGAGTGGTGCGATTTGAATCCAAGACCGATAGATCGGTAGTCCCTACCTTTAACCAATAAGCTTTTGGAGCTTCTATTTACTTTGAAAGTTATCTAATACCTTAAGTAGTAAAGATTGAGGACTAGAATGTTCGAACCGATGACACGTGGCTAACAGTGACTTTCTCTGACTACACTGAATAGTTTATGAGGTTTTAGGATGTTGTTATAATAGTATCTGAATACTTTCGCTAATACTACAGCCCGCCAGACCTCCAGAAGCGGAGCTCTCACTTCTGTCGTCAGCGAGTTAACAGCAAACTAAATCAATGGACAATAAACAGATTACGTACTATAAAGTAGAGAATATTGTCATTTAAAACCTATAAAGTAATAAACTTGATTAGTTAACCAGGTTTTAAGTGGGAATCGAATTTATTTCTTTGTCCTGTTCTAGATGAGATAATTTGCCTAGATTTAATATAGCCATAGTTGCTGTTGAACAAAGATGTGAGGTGCATCAAAATGGTGTCGACTTACACACTTTTGTGGGACGCGTTAAGCGGTCCGGTGACGAGCGACGTCAATTGACCGACTTTGAACGGTGGTAATCTTCTCATTGTGAATTTTTTTTGAAATATGTCATCGCGTAACAAGCCCCAGTGTACTTTTTTTGTTTCATCAGCATCATCAGCCTGCCCTTTTCCCTACGGAGGGTCGGCACAGTGCACTACATTCATCTCTGTCAGCCGTCATATCTGAACTCACACCCTTCTTACGTATATCCTCTCTCACTCAATCGTCCACACCATCTTGGGTCTTCCTCTTTATAGCCATCCACATTCAATTCTTTCTTTTTCTCTACACTTGCGACATATTTGTACAGAAAGTGATATGGAAACTAATGTTTCGATTGAAAACAATGTACTGTCATATTTATTTTTTATTTTTGAATTTAAATTATTTCGGCTCATAATATTGTTAATATTAAACTATTAAAACTTTCGTGAGACATTTCACTATATAACTTATAAAACGGCTTAACTCACGTGCAACTCGGT
>JAODUI010000005.1:501164-516752 GCA_027563995.1 Papilio gigon | reverse complement strand
AAAAAATGGTTATCCACCAGGGTTTTTTTATTTCTTTATCATTTTTTTTAAAACACTTCAATTCAACTTATTAATAATACAATTTTTAGTACTAAATTTGTTACATTACCAACATTATCTGATGTTTTTTTACCTCCATTTCAGGCCAACCTGGCACTCCAGGAAAACCAGGGCCTACACAGCTAAATTCTAACTGTTTAGTTAAAAATTTAGGTGTGTACGTATTTCATTTTTTTCACAATGGCATCTCAGTAATTCTAGACAAGTGTTGAAACAATTCACTGTGTATAAAACTTCTAAATCAGTTCCTTTAGAGAGAAAGTTTCGACAGAATCTTATGCTTATAGTTTCCTCCACGCAATTAGTTCAGATATCTAAAAGCCGTTAGATGGTTGCGGGACGCACACCGAGCACTCGACCTTGACCCGACTAGCTGGAAATAACGGTACTAGACGAGCCACACTTGTTTATAACCGAATCCAGAAAGGAGGTTATCAATCAGCTGCCTCCGAGAACAAAATAATAACGCGTTGTGGACAGGAGGAAGGCGGAGAAGCGCATACTGTGGAAGGCATTAGGGTATGCCTATGTCCAGCAGTGGGCAAGGCTGATGATGATGATAGACACAAGCAATAAAATGCGAATGAAAAAAAATATTCGATTTCAAACACGATGTTTTCGATTTATATGTTTTTTTTTTAATACTTGCGTTTTTGTCAATGGACAATCTAGTATATTATTTTGAGAAGCTAACGACGAGATATAAATACATTAATTCTTAAATATACTTTAAATATTATTACTTAAATAATGATAAACAAATTATATTTGTATTTAACATCTTAATGTTCTTCAAATTATGCGCAAACATATTTAACTATGCACTGATTAACTTTTATCTCTCTACCGCATTATATATTACTTTACTGTTATTATATCATCATCATCATCAGCCCCTGTCTACCCACTGTTGGACATAGGCCTTTCCCAATGCCTTCCACACTATGCGGTCCTTCGCTTTCCGCATCGAACAACTTCCTGCCGTCCGCGCCAAGGCGTTGGTTCACCTGGAAGGAGGACGACCCACACTCCTGGTCCCCAACCGTGTATAATATATTACTAAAATTGTAAATTTGAAAGTTTGAATGTTTGTTAAAACATATCTGCAGAACTGCTTCAGGGATCTGGATGAAATTTGGCATAGTTGTAGAACAGTGTGAAAGAACAGATAGGCCACTAGGTCGCGAGCTAGTTGATTTTTAAATTAATACGAAATCATTATTTTTATAGTCAATAAGGATAAGCTATGTATATCTCAGTATTTATAAGTTAACGGGCAGATGGCGCATAAGTGCTATATCACACAATATGCTTTTGACATTTTTGTGAGCAAAACATGTGCAACAAGTGATAAACACTAGTATTTCTCTGGAAAAACTAAGATAAGTTAAAAGTAAAAAGATGAGTAGAGTCATTTCTATAATTACTTATTGCAGTAAACCATTCGGGGCTACTACTTATCAGAAGTAGAACCATTACTCCAAATGCACGTACAAGTGACATATAGGGAAAGACAATTTAATAAATTATGTGACGCGTAATGTGATGGTAATTGTTGACATTGGTTAGTCAGAAAAATGATCTATGAGAATCAAATAATACCTTCAGTAATGTCAATAGGAAAATGAGCACCATATTGGATCAATAACTATTTGAATGTACCTACCCATGCCTACGTGTGTCGTTTACATTTAGCGCATTGAACGAAAACACATTTTTGTTTATCGGAAATGGTAAAATTTATAAAATATTCGTGCGATATTCATATTTAAATCGATACGTTTCTAGTTTCGTAACAAAGAACGTGTTCTCGAATGAGGAATGGCAGCCCACGACGTTTGAGAACAGTGAAAGTGATCCACAGTAGCCATCAACCGTGCACATAACCGCATGACCATGAACCATCATACCCAATATCATCTATACACAATCACAAGCCGATATTGATCGCGAGTCGCTGATAACAAACCATTTACAGATAATATTACACAAATATTCAAAGGTGAATTTTCGTCTGGTTAACTACTGTTTTCTTAGATAAGACGTGATGAAACTTACCTTGTAATAAATATCCATGAGGACACTGTCCGGCAGCAATCGCAAATCATTTCGATCGCACTTAAATTTCTGCAAATAGTTCACTAAATTTGTCAAGCACAAATCATAAAGATTGTCGGGTGTTTTCATTCCGCGCACCGCGAACGACGCGTCCGCCATTTTGGCGAGATAAAATAAAAGTCGCTTCATTTCGTTCGATTCTGTAGAATGGATCGCAAAATTTGTACGAAGTTCAGGTCGGTTCCAGCGAGCCTATTGGTTAACGCGATCGACTCTTCGTTCCTATTGGATGTATTAGCTTTGGAATCGCTTGCAACAACAATTAGTGGCCTTTCTGCCACGACATAAGGATCATGTGATGAAATATAAAACTAAATGTGCGAGAAAGAGATAAATGTATGTTAACATGTTAGTGCTTTAAACAAACAGCTGATTATAAGTGCAGGGGCAATTGTCAGCTGACTGTGCGGAGGCGCGAAACTTTGAGCGAAATGGCAAAAAGACACTTTTCGCGTTTTTATATAAGCGGCAATTATCTTGATAAAACATTATTTGCGAAGCGCTATCTCCGGCATTAAATATCACTCATGCAGATGTTGACATACATACATGATGTTCTAATTTATAATTCTATAAACACCTTGGGCTGTGTCAATGCTATCCATTACACCTACGAGTCAACTTCTTTTGCGATACGTAACTCTGTCGTCGGCCTGGACGTCATATATTTTGCTTGCTGCTCTCTGCTGTCTCTTCTTGTTTTTCTATTTTTAGTAAAAAATGTGGTCGGCTTTTGATAAAACAATTAAATTCAGGTATTTATCCGATTCATATCTACAATATCGACATCTGCATTCGAATTTGAAGGGGTCCAAGTCCAGCAATGCTGATAGAAGCATGATAATCATACGCAACCCACGATCATCCCCTTAACATATTATTTTTTGTTACAGATAAGCTTTCCGCTGTTTACTGTTGATAATCATTTGATAGCATCCAGGCATTTGCCTCGTTCATTAATTTATCTAATCTGTTGCAACTTTTAAGTTATTTTTTTTGTTCACAATCATGGCTACGAACGTGTTTTTGTAAGAAGTCATGTCTAACAAGTCATGCCTCGGTCATGGGCACCCGACCTCTTTGTTCCAATAATGTTTCAGTGCGTGTTCGTGTGCAATAGAGTTATGTAGCGCTGCAATCTTTTTGACGGCTGAAGGTCATTTGCCCCATGCGCGTCCTGCCCACCATAAATTGCGTTATCATTTGCTTTTTTTTTAAGTGTTAAAAATACAATAACAGGAACCTAAAAATTATGTATTAATAGGGAACAATACCAAACAACTTTTTTTTACTATAATTATATTTATTCAGAACTAATTAAAAATTACTAACTAAACATTTCCAACGAACACAAATTGTGAACTAACAGTGTATTTAAAGCTAGCCATCCTACGAACTTAACATCTTTCTTCCATACAAAACCAACCTTATATTTTAACACTTTGGTGACCAGAGACAAGCACAAATTATAGGTAAATACATAAAAATAACCCTGTATATAAATCCATACTAACATTATAAATGCAATAATCATGTCCATCATATAAAGAAATTTTAACGAGAAAAAAAAAAACAAATAAAGCGAGCGGAATTGGATACAAAAATGTATATCCTACAAATATTATAACTGCGTAAGTTTGTTATTACATATCTCCAAAACGGCTTAGTGTATCTCTATGAAATTTGGCATGAATCTGGAACAAATACATCAAGAATTTGGTTACTTTTTTTACGCAGACAAAGTCGCAGGCAAAAGCTGGTAAAATATAATCATAAAAAATATTCCACGCAGAATTTTCTATAAAAGTCAAAACAGTTAGTATATATATGAATTTTTTTTAGATGACAAAAATATTTTTTCCAATTCCTAGTAACAGAATTATTTAAAAAAATATAAAATAGATAGCACACTTGTTTCATATCACCAAAGTGTGTCAACATTAACATAGACAATGGATACATTGCAGTGGTTTACTTCTTGCCGATGGTGAACTGGGAGATGCCCTCGAGCATAGCGATGTACGCCGAATGTTCGTAGGCGGTGCTGAAGTCGGACAGCTTCTGCACGAACTCATTGCCGACGCCCTTCTCTTCCAGTAGATTCATCAGCAGGTCATATAGGTACTGCAAATTAATAGTTAAATTTGTGAATAATTGTAACGGAATTAATTATATTTTTAGTGTTTAATATTTTTAATTGGTTAAAGACAATATCCAATTTTTAAAAATCTAAACTCGAAGTTGCGAATACAACTAAGTTTTCTGGTATTTTTTTAAAATAACATACTGAGAAATAGAAGAAGAATTAAAATGATTAAAATGTTTTAGCAAAATATCAAAATTAGAAAAAAGTAAATAGAATAAATTTAAAACACAAATGTATCACGTCAATGAATGAGCCTAATACACACAAAGCCCAACTTCACATCAATGAAATCTTCTACCCCATTTTTGGCACCTGACAACTACATGTGTTATAGAATCAAGTGTGGCGTAATAAATGGGAAACGAAAAACGTCTACATAGAAATTTTGGTCGGGATTCGAACTCACGTCCAATAGTCGTAAAACCATGTCAACTTGCTATTGAGCTATGCAGCTCTAGCTAGATCTACTGAAATGATCTAACACTATAATCGTAATTTTATTTATATGTCAGGAATTACACTATGTAAAAATAAGTTTAAATACGAACCCCATCAAGGACATCCCCAGCAACAGCATACACCTTCTCCGACCACTCCCCCTTGTACAGCGTTACCTCGTCAATACCAAAGATGTCATCTGAAATTAATGCAATTTATGTCAAAATTAGACACCGATTTACATAAACAATGTGAATTTTTAGAATTCTTATTTAAGCATTATTCAGTAACATCAAGTCACACACTATAACCCAGTAAATTTTAAAAACAAATCATAAATGTATGATGTTACTGACTGTATTCATCTCCAGCTGCCGGTGGTTCCTGCAGGAAGGAGCATGTGAAGCCTAAGGTGGTGTCTCCTCGGACTAAATCAACTTCAAACTGAGGCTTGGAGCGCATCTCTGTGAACTCCTGTTTTTCAGTTTGCACCTCCCCCTCACCAAACTCCTCCGAGTCAACCGTGTGGTTCACATTGAATGTAATCTTTACACTGGAATTTATATAAAAAAGTGTTACAAGTACTGTATTGAAGGATTGGAAATTGTTTGTAAGAGACTGATTCAAGTCTGACACATTCTGGTGTGTGATAGTGCCCCTACTATTCGACCAGATACATTATTTTCATATATCAACATAGTTACAAGAATATTTCTGATTACAATTGGGCCAACCACTTAGTATGAATTCTATAATGCTTATTACTTACATTTCGTCTTTAAGCTGTTTAGTAAGGACAACTTCAGCACCATCTCCCTTGACTTGGAAACCTTCTACCTCTGTCGGGATTGTCTTCAGTTTCTGTGCTTTACGCTCCGCAACAATCTCTTCAGTCAGGAACTCAACTAATTCTCTTTCACCTGTAGTATTAAACATTTATAGATTTACATTTGAACGAAAACTAAATTAAGTTATCCAGCTCAAAATGGCATGGCACAACTGATACAGAAACATATTTCTACTTCTACAATATTTCTAATAATACCTAAAACAATTGACTGACAAAAAATCTCAAACTCCAAATGCTCTGCTTTTGAATTCTAAAACTACACCTTACTCCTTAATTAATTTCACTATTACTATAAATCAGTAAATCACAAGGATAATTTCAAAGACAATATAAATATATGTTTAATACCCTTATGCAGGAACAAGAATAAAATCTTGTCTCTGGATGAAATATTAATTAATATACCCAGTAACTTAAATATGAGTAATAATATGTTACCCAATGTGTAAAGTGTACAGGGATCTCACAAGATGAGTAGCATTAGCAAACTATTATTAATCACACATTTATTTCTTATTTTACAGTTTTGTCCACATGTACCGATCTACTATAAAGGAATAAATACATAGGATTGAGATATAGGACGAGGTGTTTGGTCAGGAACTTACCAAGGGCTTTACGTTTTGGTTGCTGATTTTCTTGGTCTGTGTTAAAAAGGAAATGTGTTAATTATCTAAAACATCAGGTTTCCTTTTAACTTATATCGGTACCTACTTATATGATTTAAGCGTGGTGTAATCACATAACCTTAAAATCTGAATTTATTACAATACCTTTCGTGTGCAACGCCTTCAATCCACAACCGCAACTGCAAGTATTGGAGTGGTTGTGTAATATATTTGTAGTAGTAGAACCTCCCAAACGACTGGAACAGCTCATGTGCCATATTCCTCTTGTGAAGTCACGTTTTACAGGAGCTTGGGTTCGGGACACCAAGGCGCTGGTTATGCTTGCATTTTTAACACAATTTTGGATAACCCGTTGTGTTGTTTTAACTAAACCATTCATTTTGAAGACTTTATTTAATTACTTCTTAAAATAAGTTTATCTTTAAATTAAATAATGCCAAAAAGAACTGAACCAACCGATTTTATGAATGTCAGATTTTTTCACACCGGTAAAAAAATTGAAGTTGCCAGTCCTTACTTTATACATTTTTCAGACAGGTTTTTACCGCGACTTCCCATACTTTACAATGCTCAATATGCTATATGCTTTGAATATTGCTACTAAAAACTTTGATCTTATTCCGTATCAAGTTATAACAATATTGATTTCAAAAATGTTAAGCAAAATAATAGGATCCTTATATTTTAACGAGATATATGGTAACCCGATGCAACGCAATTGTCAATCACTTATCGACATTTGTCAATTTCACGTGCACATTTCTCAATTTAGAAACCTTTTTAAAATCCATTGAACTCAGTAAATTTTAGCATAGCGTAATGGCAAGGAAAAGAAAATTCGTTGGACACGTTACAGACTTTAAGCAACAAAAGAGTTCTCCGGTAGAGGTTATAGCAGAAGATGTAACCAATCACCCACTATGTCTCCATGGACCGACTTTGTTGTTTTCATCGGAGAATGGACGCTATTTTTCTTGCTCTCTGTGTCGTAAGAAACAAGAGTGTACGGTGCACATTGATGAGGATGATTGGAAAAAGGAGAACGTCCGTAAACTTAATGAAAAGTATTACAAGTTGATTCCAAAACTTGATAAAGCAGCGGCATGGAAAAATTTCAATGAAGTGAGTAATATGAAACAAACATGTGTTGTAAATTTATAGTAATGCAAACATAGTTATTGTTTTAACATAACAAAGCCCCTTTTTTTTTAGATCAAATTGAAGCATGCAACTAGCAGAGCATATTGTGACACTTGCAAAGAACTTTATGTTGTGGCACAGAGTAAGAAACATTTGAAAGATCACAAAGTCATAATGTCATTGACAGATGAGCAACTTAAAAACCCCACTACATGGCTGCCACCACTTGAAAATGATCAGAGGGAGGCACAATACTTGTTCTCGAAGAAAGCAGTTAGTACAGTACTAGGCATACTCAAAAACAATAATATCAGGTACTTAAGTTTCATCCATTGTTTTATAAGATGTTAAAGAAAGATTTGCGATAATGTAAAAATGTTAAAAGTTTAGATATGATTCTATTGTCTACAACTTATTGATTTGATACTTCCACATTAAAACAGATCATGTACTTATTAAACATTTGTAAGACATTTAATACTCTTAATCAAATACCTTTCGTTTCAGAAACATACTATGTGTGGGTACCCCTTCTATACATGAAGCTGCACAAGCAAATCCTGACTTTGAGTCTCTGTTGCTGGACTACGACTCCCGGCAGCATCTCTTCAACTCGCCCAAAAAGTTCCTTTGGTACAACATGTTCAATGACTATTTGTTTAATGGCAATGAAGATGACAAAATATTGAAGAAATTCTTTAAAAATTCCAAGTATGTTATATAAAGACTTTTTATTAAAAAAATCCATTGAAAAAAAATTGGGTAGTTGTAATATTGATTTATTAATAAACTTAAGTTACTTCTCTTGTAACAATATACATGTTTTAGGGGTAAAGGTCTCTGTATTGTGATTGACCCTCCATTTGGAGGTCGAGTGGAGCCATTAGTTCAGACTTTAAAGGATTTGTCTGCAGCCTATAGGAAGGTCTGTGAAGGCGAAGGATTGTTGCCCGTCATCTGGGCTTTTCCATATTTCTCTGAACCATATATACGTAATATTGCACCGGAAATCAAGATGCACGACTATCAGGTGTGTAGGATTATACAATTCTACTTCAATTTTGTTGTTTAATGTAAATTACACGGTTTTTAAATTTAAAATTTGTTACACTTATCAACATTGTCACAATAATTTCAGGTGGAGTACGAAAACCATAAGAAATTCCAAAAGGGAGGGAGCAAAGTAGGCTCGCCAGTGCGTTTCTTTACAAATCTACCGTTCATTACTATTGATCTGTCCAACGATAGTAGCTATAAACATTGCGACAAATGTAAATACTGGGTGTCTGTTACCAATGCCCACTGCAACAAATGCAAGGAGTGTACCAGTAAAGATGGCACCACTTACAAACACTGCAACATCTGCAAACGCTGTGTCAAACCAACGTATGAACACTGCAAAACTTGCGCAAGGTGTTGCCATGTTAAACACGCCTGTGGCACTGTGGTAGAATCACAGGTAAGAAATATTTGCTAATAACTACTATTATAATTTTTGCCCCTCTATTAAATAAAAATAAATTCTTATTGTATTTCATTTCAGTCTTGTTATAAATGTAACGAGAAGGGCCACAAGCAATCCCAATGTCCGCAAGCTGAAGACAAAGTTGGAAAAAAGAAAAAACGGAAGACTGCATGATCTTTTTTTTTTTTAATAAAGTGATGATATTTTAAAAACTTTGTTTTATTTGTTCTTATCTACAATTAGCTAAAAAGTTTTTTGTTCAAATAAGTGAAACAAGTTCTACATCAATATTTTATTTCTAGAAATGATTTAAAATTAACAATAATCATATTCAATTTGTATTCTATCATAAAATATATAATTAATAAAAAAATCAATAATATATACAATAATTCAAGTTTAAAATAATGATTATCAACAAACATTAATTACAAATACAAATGTATATCAATCATTTAAAATAAAGTTAATGATTAAGAATTAATATTATCAAACTATACAATTAATTAACCTAACTAGAAAAATAAAAATCTCCATCTGATTTGATCTGGCACTCTATGTCTTAAAACCGCAAATTGAATATACCAAGTGCTACCAGGTATACAAAGATTGTAATAAAAAAATAATCAATATCAAAGTCCCATTCATTCAATTATTTTTGGTTATAATTTAAAAACATTTCAAAATACTACCAATTTTGGTACAGCAAACACCCAAAGATGAGATTACAAGAAATGTTAATAGGAAATAATGTTATTTTTCCAGCCAGGTTTCAATATTAAAATTACAAGCAAAAACAGTTTATGCCCATGTCTTATTCTACCTTTATAAATAGCTGTCTTTAGGAATTTGTTTCAACAAGTAGTCAAAAAATGTTGTATGTATGATGACTGATTTATCAAGTAATTCCATTGCAGTGATCTAGTATTATTATATAATGTCATCATTGTCATTCCCTTTGACCATAGAGTCAAAAATATGTGTCACTGAAATGGGATTGTATGGTTATACTTACGAGGTATAATACAAATTTATGACATGAAATGTAAGGTGACACTTATGGCTACTCCAGTTTGCGTTCAGTGTCAGTAATTCTCAATGCATTCCTTATAGGGTACTGAAACAAGAAATTATACTAACTGCAATATACCACATTTAACATTTCTGCTTACAAGATCACAACTTAGTCACATGGCATGTGGGACTCACTTGACATTCATGTTGTTGAGTACACGCTGTGTCTCAGCATACCGCGTCTCTACTTTGGCGCCCTGCGCGAGCCACGCTAATCGGATGCCATTCCAGCGCCTTGAGTGTTCTTCTAGAAGTTTCTCTCTACTTGGTGGTGGAGCTTCCCACTAAATTAAAAAAAAATCCTTTCAAATTTTTCAATTACTAAATATAGAAGGGAAAGAAATTGATGCAATATTATATAAAAGTACTTACATAGTTCAAATTGATTTTATCTTTATTACAGAGTTTTTGTTCTGGTGTGAGGTCTGGTATTCTAGACACAGGCGGTCCTTCTGGTCCCGGCAGCTCTATGCTATCCTCTAATGGCTCTGGTTCGGGAATACTCTTCCTGAAAATAACAATTGTAATCCCAAACATTTAAATAATCTTAATATCAAGAAAAAGAAAATCTTCATGTTTTTTACTTTATCATTGATTTTATGGTAATAATGAATAGTATACAACAAATTTCATTAGTGAAAAATTACCCAAATTCACTGTAGTCAGCCTTCGGTTGATTTGCGATCCAGGCTCTACAGATAGGATACAGCGGAGAGTCTTCACTGAACTGTGACAAGTCGACACTCCTATCAAACAGTTTCAACACATAAGACTGGCGCACCGGAGACTGCTTTCTTCGTGGTCTCTCATCTTCATCCGACGAATAATCTTTCTGCTGGTCGTAACTACTCCGCCTGCAAATATATTGTTTCTCTGTACATTTATTATAATTTTTGAACATACCAGTAAAGATATAATATATATTAAAACATACCGCCTTCGCTTCACGGGACTACCCGTTGAACCATCAGATTCATCGCCAAGAACCTCCATCAAGGCCCCTTTCAAACGACCTCGTGCTGTGAATACCTCTTCTAAAAAAATAATATAACTAAACGAAAATAAAAAGCATTTTGAAGTCAATATTTTTTTTAATAACGTTTCCATTCCATAAATTTACGTTGCAAAGCAATTCCACAAAAGAACAGCAGTTAACATTGCAATTCTAAAACATTCGCAAATAAAACATACAAATAATTATATGAGCTTACTTTTGTTTTCATCACTATCCTTTCCATTACTTGTTTTTGATTTGTTCTTCAAAGCCAGTAATCTAATACGTTTCGACATAATTATGGTTACCTGTTTAATGTTACTACTGTATGTATTATTTAAATAAGTAAAATATATAAGTTTATTAAATTTAGTAATTTGTAATGCAAATTAATAAACAAATCAAAATTGTTATCAAATTATGTTATCATTTGACAGCTTTCGGATGTGGATGGTAGATAAAATATACTGAGAGAAAGCGGACGGTGTTTTACTTTTAAATTTATTGTTAATTCTTGTCTATTTTTTTTAAATAGTTCCAAATGAATACTCTGTCTTTCAAAATTACTAAATTGTTACGACTTTATTTTATCCAAAAAAAATTCGTCGTATAACATCATCATTATCAGCCTAATGAAGTCCACTGCTGGACGTATAACATCGTTATTTTATCTATAGCAAAACATTGTCATTTGCAAAAGTAAAAATTCTTTTAAACGTCAAAATCAAAATATCAAAATAGTTGCATGCGAAAAAAGTGCAGGAACGAAAATTCCTGTTTAAACTTAATGACGAATTTATGAGATTCGGCGATTGCAATTTTGCAATCTTGAATCTAGAATGGCTACTACAGCATACGAGCATGATGCTGATGGTGAGGTTTGATTATTCCGATATCCTTTTCGTTATTCCGATCCCTTTCAAAATATGTTTGGAAAGTGTGATAATGCTAAAATATTTAAAAGTGACTAAACCTTTGTTAGAACGCTGTAATTACTATGGATACTTCATTGTTTATCGAGTAAATTGTTATAATTCACTCGAGATTTTCATGATGTTTTATTTTCGATTTCACTAACGCTTTATAGCATATGGTAAGCTTCTTCGTTTCCAAACCGCGCCTAAACAATATGATGTGATTCCGAGCAGGTTGTAAGTTTATACCAGCTTCACAACGTCCTGACGGCACTTGGCGTAAACCGCGCAGGATAAGAGAAGGTTATGTCCCCCAGGAAGAAGTTCCGTTATATGAAAGTAAAGGCAAGCAATTCAAGGCTCGTCAAAGCACGGGATTGCCTGTGGGACTCACGCCAGATATTGTAGCTCAAGTTCAGAAAAAGAAAGGACAAGGAGGTACAATACAACCCATCCCTGGTATGATCATAAATGTGGAAAAGAAGAAGAAGAAGAAGAAGTCAGGTAAATGAAATTAAAAATTAAACAACTTTGTTAAGTAAAGTAAAAACAAACAACATGAAAGGTCCAATATCAGTGAAAAAAATTAAGACTGTAATAAAATGCTGTACAAACTGATGGCATGTTACTTCCTTTCAATAATAATGTCCCTCAGTTGCTATGTACAAATAATACTTGTAAAAAAATTGTAATACTTTTTTAATTACAGGAGTAGAGGAAGCAGCAGAAAAGTTATCTAAATGTGAAATAATAGAACCCACATTCAGCACTCCAACATCTTCGTCCAACCACTCTACACCGAGTACTGACCCGGCAAAGAGACTAAAAAACCTAAAAAAGAAATTGAGAGAAATAGAAATGCTTGAAGAAAAAATAAAATTGGGTACATTGAAAACTCCAGATAAGGATCAGAAAGAGAAATTGTCGAAGAAAAATGATATATTGATGGAAATAGAGAAATTAGAGATTGCTAGTGGTTAAGTTTATTCAATAAAAGCCAAAATGATTTAAAAAGATATATTCACAATGAAATGATTTAAATTGTCACTGCCTGAGACCGAGGATCATGAGAGCAATTTGTGTTTTATTCAATTATAGATTATTTACAATCACTCATATTTCAATTGTTTACTTAACCTTACTGTTTAGTTACCCAATTTCTTTACTAAAGGCAAATATTTATTTAACACATTCAATGCAACCTCAATTTTCATATCAGTTGTGTAGTTTCAGGGCAAGTGGCATTCAAAGTATTAAACAGTTTACCTACCCTCTTAGATAAATAACATTTGATACAAAAACAAAAATATACTATGAAGTAGCAACTGTTCAATAAGTTTGTTGGCCACTCATATGCTAACTTTTATTATTAAAATATTCTATACATTTGGTCAATTATAGTAGATATTGGTAATCAAATGTAACTTTGTATTCAGGTCTATATTCATACCAGCCAAGGGGATTATTGATTTGGTACAGGAAAGGGATTTATCCGTAAAAGCTATGAAATTCATACATAGAGAAGTTATTTCTTCAAAAATTTATTGCCATAATAAAGCTTTATTACATAAAGAATGATTATATTGTAAATGGGGTTATTATTGAATGGTGTTTGTATTAAAGTTAGCTTTTACTTTAATATATTTACAACTAATTAATAACATCACAAAGTATGTTATAATTTAAATATATAATGTAGTTGAAGCATTCTCTTAACACATTCAGTGCTACTAACATTTCCGTACATTAAAAAAGAACTTGTGTGGTCATTCAACAGCATTGAAAGTGTTAAACAGTTATGCAATTAATTTTATGTTACTGAAATTGACTACTCGAATGAAAAATGTTACATCTATTATGGAATCTATGTATAAGATGTAACTCTTCATCAAAAGATTAAATTTTAGTGGTTAGACAGATCTGA
The DNA here is from genome assembly GCA_027563995.1 of Papilio gigon. Classification (NCBI taxonomy): domain Eukaryota; kingdom Metazoa; phylum Arthropoda; class Insecta; order Lepidoptera; family Papilionidae; genus Papilio; species Papilio gigon. Next base: position 503,000 of record JAODUI010000005.1, on the reverse strand, counting down.
TAGGAAGATCTGTATTTTTAATAAAATAGTCTAATTCGTAGAATACATGTAGTTATTCTTCAACTGCGAAGTAGAACTTGCCAGATGTATCCTGTAACAAAAAATAAGAATAGTAAAAATGCCTGAATAAAGTTGATTTTTGAATAAAAAATGTAATTTGAATATGAACGTGAAATAATTTTGAATCCAATTTTACTAGAAATGTTCCCATTAATAAGGTTTTACCGGTATATTTAAAGCGTAACAAATACGCATTATTTAGTCGTTAAAACAGGTTTGCCGCGTTCAGATTAGGTAATTTCAATCAAGGAAAAAAACTTACGTCGTTTCAAATGAATTCATTTCTAGCTTTCTGTCTCGCATAATTGCCCAAGCATGCTAGGATTCCTACGACAGCAATGCCGATACCCAAGACAGTTGCGAGGAAATCTCCAAAATCATATCCTGAGGATGCTTCCACATTACTAATCGCTAAAAACGCAAATATGAACATACACAACTGATAATACATAATTATTATTTAGTATCTAATTGTTCGTCAATATCTAGAACAAATAGTAATTAGCAGATCTTAATGTTTCGATAGCAGAAATATATTGTTGACTTGCGACGTGCGTTTTCGATTTGACTGTTTTGACTTTGACAAGTATTCATATTTAGTCCCAGAGTATGTAAAATATAACAGAGATGGGTAATCTCTATATAATCTCAGGTTACCAGTAGGTCTTATTAAAAATTTTACAATGTTTTTATCCCTATGATGGGACAAGAAAAAAACCTGGCGTTGCTACCTAAAATGTTAATTAACTAATTTGTGCGCCAAAACAATAAACGTACTTCTCTTATAATAGCTACTAAAGAAAAATACCAGTTACCGGTTATGTCAAAAAACCAAGGTACAAAGCAATAGTGTTGGCGAATGGCAACCCAAAAAATTAAAAGAATTTCGTAGGCGCTGTTGTTATTTTGCTTATTTGCTTTTGAAGATACAAAAATTACAAATAATTATCAAAAGATACTTTTACGTATAGATTTACGTTACAGTTTACTTTAGTATTTCTGTTTATTTATTTACTACAGTGTAATTTACGCTAACCGATATAAACATTTATAACCTCCCTGTTATGATTAATTAATACACCGTGAAAATTGTTCAACAAATAATAGTATCCTGAATATTAAAATGAGTTACAATTCGGGGGGCAGTGGCGGGAAAGGGTTCGGGTTCGCTGGTTTCTCAATGCCAAAGCGGAATCCTTCCAATGTATCTTTGCATGCAGTTCCACCTCCTACTACACCTATGCACGCAGTACCTCCCCCAAGTTCAGGGCTCTCTAAGCAGGGATATTCAACAATGAATTCCATAACTCAAAATGCTGTAGCTGGCAACTGGGGAACTTTAGGAAAAAAACGTTCAAAAACAGAAGATGAGTAAGTTTAGAAGTCATCTTATACCATTTAATAGAACCATTTATTTAAATAACAATTTGTTAAGTATTTCGTAAATAGAGATTGTTTAAATATGCGGTTAACATTCCAATATTGACTTATGTTTTTAAATAAAAGAATGTTATGTTTAAATTTGTAGATACTTTGATGACGATGATGAACCTCCGACCCCAGCTTTGGCTTACATTCCAGCGCCCGGGAGTCCCACCAATGACATGGCCTCCAGCTCTAAGGTGCTAGAGTTTTTTTTTCTAAACAATACAATATTTTCAGATATTAGGCATTTCATTTAAAATTTTGATTTACTATAATGATTGGATACAGTAAAAATAATAATGAAATTTGTGAATTAAGAATATTTCTGAGTAACATATGCTGATAATCATA
>JAODUI010000005.1:476858-498939 GCA_027563995.1 Papilio gigon | reverse complement strand
GCGGTGTTACAATCTCGTACTATGCCTTATGGGGATAAGGTTTGTTTGGTTCAATTATCTTAACCCGTTGCGGTACGCATCTGTAATACTAGAGGAAACACAGATGTCTTGCCGGCCTTCTGGTTACTTTTTTTTTTTTAGCTATTTTCAACAATTTATTATTAATTACGTATTTTGTAGGCGGCGCTGAGATAGTGGTGGGCACCCCCGGCCGCATGATAGATCTGATCAAGTGCAAGGCCACCAACCTGCAGCGGGTCACGTACCTCGTGCTGGACGAGGCCGATAGAATGTTCGACATGGGCTTCGGTCAGTATGAATGGCACCCTTTAGCGCAGTTATTAAGAAAGAAGGAAAAAGTCAAATAGTAGATTTTGTATGAGACATAAACAAGGCGACTGCTTGAGTAACCATAAAAACGACTCTGAGTGTGGTAGACAAGGAACCGAAATGCCTGCCTGCCTTACCTCTTCTAGACTACTAGGACTTATGAAGTATTGTAATAAAGTAAGTATTTGGAAATGTGTTCTGTTGTAGAGCCGCAGGTGCGCTCCATCTGCAACCACGTGCGGCTGGAGCGGCAGGCGCTGCTGTTCTCGGCGACGTTTCCGCGTCGCGTGGAGCGCCTTGCGCGCGACGCGCTGCACGACCCCGTGCGCGTGCAGCACGGCGCCGCGGGCGAGGCCTGCGACCTCGTCACGCAGCACGTCAAGTATGTACATGCAGCCTAGCGCACGACCATTCCCTCGTAATACTTATGACACGAACACAGTAACAGATACCATAACTGTTGCCAACTGACGTTTTTTTTTAACTTGTCATGTACTAATGTATGTAATCTTAACTTTTTTTTTTCAGAATATTCAACAAACCGGAGGAGAAGTGGTCCTGGCTGTTAAACAACTTGGTAGAGTTCCTCTCAGCTGGAAGTGTCATTATATTTGTCACTAAAAAGGTACGCGTTTATACTTCACACCACAGTAGACCATTAGTACATAGGTTCAGAGTGTATGTGGTGTTGTGGGATGTCAGTTAGAAGCGGAGCAGACAGCGGCGAACCTGGGCGTGCAGGAGTACGACGCGCTGTTGCTGCACGGCGACATGGACCAAGCGGACAGGAACAAGGTCATCACCGCCTTCAAGCGCCAGGAGAACTCCATCCTCGTCGCCACTGACGTCGCAGGTCAATACACTTAAATGATTGTCAGCCATCGCGCGCTACTTTGATCGGAGTAAAAAAAAGTAGTCCATGCGTTGTATTAGATAGTCGTCTATCTCTGTTCCAAATTTCATCCAGGTCTGGGTTGTTGCATTTACATACAAACAAAAATGAATCCATCCAAACTTTTCTATTTATTATATTAGTAATATGATTACGTCGTCGTGCAGCTCGTGGCCTGGACATCCCGCACGTGCGCACGGTCATCAACTACACGGTGGCGCGCGACATCGACACGCACACGCACCGCGTTGGCCGCACGGGGCGTGCCGGCGTGCGCGGGCACGCGCACACGCTGCTCGCGCGCGACCGCGACAGAGAGTTTGCTGCGCACCTGCTGCGCAGCCTCGAGGCCGTGCAGCAGGTATACTACGCACACCAATACATACGCACGCACACATACGTATACAATTACGAGCACAGCAATGTGTGTGTGAGTGACTTGTTTTAATTGCGTCTATACGTTCGGTGCAGGAGGTGCCGGAGGAGCTGCTGCAGCTAGCGATGCAGTCGGCCTGGTTCCGCAAGTCGCGCTTCAAGAAGGGCAAGGCCAAGAACCTGAACGTCGGTGGATGCGGGCTCGGGTCAGTGCGCAACATAAATAAATACGTTCTTAAAGTATAAACGAAGTCTAAATATGTAGAAGATCATTGTACTTGTGTTGTGAATGGGCGAGTATTGCGTGTGCAGTTACAAGGAGCGGCCCGGGCTGCCGGCGCAGCTGGAGGAGCCGACGAGCGTGCTGGGCGCGGGCGAGCGGCTGCAGGGGCCCGCCACCGACCGGCTCGCATCGCTCAAGCAGGCCTTCCGCTCCCAGTATAATCAGGTATTCAACACTTACTTAAATTTACATACACTTGTGGAACCGTACGTGCACTTACGTACACTTAAGCATTTATTTAATAATACTGATGTTTTCAAATAAATAACTACAATTTTGTTCCGTCCATTCTATTAAGTTATTGTGTTATTTATGATTGATTAACATATTGCTCTGTGACTTTATAAAAAGGTAAGAAAATATCTGAAATAAAGTATTTATAACTATTTAATACGTACTTTCTAAATATAATCCAGTTCACGGCGTCGACTGACCACTCGTGGGAGAAGACGCTGACCTCCATCCAGCCCGGAGTGAACGCGCCCGCCGCGCAGTCTGCGCCCGCGCAGACAGACTCCAAGGCGGAGAGAGTGAGGAAGAGCGGCAAAAGGAGTCGGTGGGAGTAGGGGATAAGGTTTATGAGGCAAAGGAAGGCTTATCATTGAGTGATATTGTGTTTTTGTGTCAGATGTACAGTACGACAAAGATCTATTGAATACGAGAGATGAACATTATCATACATTAATTATATAAAGACGAAGGTAAATAAAAAATATAATGAAATGCTATATTTGCGTCATAAACCGTTTATTATCGTATGATAACCATAACACGATTAGTTTGATTAAAATGAGGGTAGATAGAGTTGTCTCAGTGATGGATTATTGGTTTTACAATTGAACGATTACATCGTGATTGCCTACCTCTAAACGAAAAAATATTTAGAAATTTGTCTATGTAACATTGTGTGGATTTTATTATAAATTCAGTAATGATAGTTTCGTTTAGAAGATTACTTATTTATAGGATTTTAAAATATATGAGTTTTTATTACAGCGTTCTCACTGGTCTTATTGAAGACATTGTTACAACATTGTCTTTGTGAGACGATGTTTTGAGAGGCAGTGGAAATTGTGTCGTTTTGTCGCTCATTTCTTTGTATTGTAAATATATGGTATGTATTATATAAATATATATATATATATTTGTGTAAGTTTGTTTGCTGCTGCAGCGGCACGTCACCGGCCGGGGCCGGGGCCGGGCTCGTTGTTGACATTTTAAGAGTTAATTTTGAGCATTATGTAAATATAAATACAGTACTATTTTGCATCATGACTTTTATTTCGATATTTCGAACCTTGAAATTTGTATTTTAATATAAAAAAATCAATAATATATGCTTGGAAGGAAAAAATTCTGACCAAGTCATAATTATTTATCGCAACGATCAGAACGCGGTGGGAATTAAGTGTAAAAAGGTGATGTTTATATGAAAAAAATAATACCTATAATTTCATAATAAATGTGAGTAGATTTTTGTTAATTTACTAATATTTCTCCATACCATTCCGACGAATCTTTTAGCTTTTGCGAGGATATGGTTTACGACAATAGTCGAACCGCGAGATTCGAACCCTCGACCACATGATCGGGAATCAGCACCCTTAACCTAGCCTATAAACGTTTCAAATATTTATCGTATATAGCAGAGCAATATTTTGGCGCTTAACGTCATACGTCCCGCGGCAGTGTAAGTTCGGCGCGGCGTTAGCTTGGCGCCGGCTAAGTTTTAATTTATTCAGCTAACTGCCGGCAGGCACGAGATCCACTGATTGCTACGTCGGAACACACCTACGTGCTGCCTGATAAGAATTACAAATGTTCTTACAATTAAAAACTTAATACACGAACACCTGCTTTATATACGTGGAAATGAGTCTGACTGAATAGTCCGTGTCATTTTCACCGCAAAAATATTCAGATATCAACCAACTATAAGACTAACTTCTCGTCTAACGACCAAGGCCATGTCATTGCTATAGGGTACTAGTTTCAGTGGCGACGTATACGGGCTGTGGTCGATGTCTGTCGGTATGACATAAACAAATGACAGTCGTTTGACAAACACACGACGTTCATCCAAGTCAGATAAGCCTTAGAGAGTGAGGTCATTTCAATATAATCAGACAATTTAAATGCTATTGATAAATTTAACTGCTATAGTTACTGCATGAAAACAATTTGTACTCGACTGTACGAACGTATCTTGACTACTTTGTGCGTGATGATATCAAATTTTTACTATCTTTCATTTTAAAACAAAGTTTTGCTAAATTAGGTAATCTTAGTACAGGATTTAGTATTTCATACTGTCACATGTGGCTTAAAAACTTGATGGAATTATCTGAATATAAAGCCTTGTGAAGGTCGGAATGTCATGTTCACATAAGATGAGATGATCGCAATGTACATAGAGATAGCGTTTGGTCTAAATACAATTTATATAAGTTTAACCTAATAGACATAGTATTCCACGCGATTCAAACTGTACAGTTCTACGTAGAGGAATTTTTATAAAGTAACTGGGTGAAAAGCTTAAAGACGTTAAAGAATTGCACACACGTTTATAATCTGCTTAAGAATTTGTAACTTAGATGCCATTAATAGGTTTTTAATTTGAAGTCGCGCGGCGGGCGATGGTACGGAACTTGTCTGATAGCAGCCCTGATAACATTCCTGACACGACCCCTCGCTGCCGGCACAACGGCCCCCATTACACAGTAATAGATAAAGCTATTGTTACTTAAGTTTATTCCGACAGATCTTTGTATCAGTTAGTTATCTGCAACTTCTAACTCGGTGGTTACGAAATGACACAACAATCTTACATTCTAAAACAGGGTTTCTGTATCGGGCTGAATCTTTTAACTACCAAAAATCTTCTACCGAGTAAGTACGAAATTACTGTCACGACCTTTTTTCCATTGCCTTGATAAGATCTGCAATGTTAATTAAATTATAAGTCGCAAATTATATTATGTAGTACCGAAAAACAAATTGAACGTAAGTATTGAGGTAAAATTAGTTAAATAAAGATTTGAAACGAGCAGCGAACACAATAGTCATCGCTCGCAGCACAATAGCCAATTCGGCTAAAAGCCGCTTCCGTGCTCCTCTGTGCGCCAAACGCAAACCAAACACTTGTTTCCCGCCGCGCCTCGAGCTGGCTGCATACTTTATTGTCAGTGTTTTATGCAGCAAAAAAAGTTTATCACGCGCGGAAAATTTTGACGTTTAAAAATGTAAAACAGAAACTACTTTTAGTTTTTGCCTTTGATTTGTTTTTGATGTGTTTGGATTAAACTTTTATTTGTAAGGTACGTGTTTTTAACTATTTACTATTCTATTCGTACTATTTATATTCGTGTGTTCTAAATTGATTTAATAATAGAATAACATGTTGATATAATTTTTTAACTAAACTAAATTCTGACAAAGACAATGGAAACAGTATAAGTATTTTTGGCCGAAGTCCGTTGGTTTTCAAAAGAAATATATAATATTACCAACAACATAATTTATATTTTACATGCTGAATTCTTGAAACGCAAAACGGGTTTTTACAATTATGACGATATAAAAAAAATAATGCATTGCAAATTAATCTTAATCGTTTTAAAACGGAAATGAGAAATAAATGCGAAATCTAAAAAAACAGGCCGCATACAAATAACGTATTAAATCGTTTCGTTCCTTTTTTGAATCAAGCCAACCAAGATGGCGTCGTTGAAATTCAAAAGTTAAAACGAGTTTTAAATTGAACGGAGTATTCTGCGGCGGCGCGGCTAAAATTCTGAAAAATTCCATGGAGTTGTTCGAAAATGTGAAAACGTTTTTAATGTGTCAGGTATTCATTTTGCAGGCGAGGTCTAAAAGTAACTTGGTCTTAACAATGGTATCTTGCATTTGAATGACACACTGTCACGTCTCAGTTAGCATACACTCGCTTAGGTTTGCGTCTAATGCACAATGTATGTAGAAAATAGAAAAGTAGGTTAATGAGTGAGGTAAATGGTGGTATCACTCGGGGTGAGCTCTCCCGACCTCCGGCGGGGTAATTACACTGCATTTAAAGATGGTCGTTTACTCTTTGACTTGTGAAACATTTTTCTATATATTTTTCTTTTCTCACATTGAATGCCGAAACTGTACTATTATATTCAGCCACTGCCTGACGCCCAGATATGTAACATACATAGATATACTTAATATGGAGTACAAAAGTAAGGAATTTTATTTGGCAAATTCCTTTAGTGAGTATTTACAGTACAGAACGAAATTTCAAAAATCGACTCTCGATTAAAAGACAAACTTATATGAAATTGTATCTACCTAGTTAAAACCAGCCGCTAGTTACATATCAGTCGCAAATTAAATAATTATACTAAATTATCGATAAATACAGAAATATTTTCGGGTATTAAATACTAGACATTGTTCCAACTATTCTCCTTAAACAATACTAGCTTCTAACTTGTATATAAAACATTAGTTATTCTATTAAGTCAATTACAGGTAACTAAAAAGCGAGGGTTATAACGTCACAGTCCATGGTCAGTAAATCGCCACAATTATCGTCATCGGACTAATGACGCGTCATTTTTAACTCTCATACAAATCAGAGGCGGAAGGTCGCTAGTCGCTCGTCTGTGACATGCCCGTTTCACTAATCGAACGTTGTTATGTGGACAAAAACTTGGTTGCGTATTATTTTAGCAAGGATAAATCATAATAAATAAGCGCCAATGACCTAATGGTTAAGAATACGTATTTCTCAACACGTGGTCGAGAGTCGAATCCCAGCACTTGACTATTGTCGCGGACCATATCGTAGAACAAGAAAATTTAGTTGAAGAGGTAAAAGAAATATTAGTAAACTAACAAAAAACTGATAATATTTTTACAAGAAAAGGATGGTATTTAAGATAGGACTTGTTCCTTTTCCCATAGAAGTCACAATTTTGTTAAAATTACGTAAGTCACGGGACCATTTGTACAATCAATTAAAATAGACTTAATAGTAGTACTCAAACGAAGTATTACGTTAAGTAAGTTATTCTCGTTAATGTGCCAGGCGATAAACGTAAGTTAATTCATGCAGACCAAGGACACGTTTGTCTTTATCTTCTGAAAGACAATGTCAGGGTTTTTTATGTAGGTTTGTTAGTGATCGTCACTGTTCACTATTGATAATTGTTGTCGACTTCTTCAATAAATATTAAAATGTTTATCAAAATTTTTGAACAATTTTCTTTAATTTAATTACGTCCTGTATTCTTACTCAGCAAATAATAATCATTTATGTTTGTATGTTGCTTTGAGTAGTATTCTAAAGTCAAATTTAACAAGGTAGGAAATATAGTTGACTGTACTCATTTATGAACTAAATAGTTTGAGTATAGTCGTAACAGTACAGTGCAGTAAACAGCTTCCCTCACGGTCACCTGTGCGCATGAGCGGCGGCAGATAAAGCACTTCCGGCGGACGCTGAGCAATAGCTGTGACCACCGCGGCCGAATGTTGTGCGATAGAAATCATTATAAATAATCGATTTTTGATTTAGTTTAACCGTTATTCTTTTATAGGTTAATTGTGCTGCAATCTTCCTCGCTACTTTCCAATTTCCAATCCTCATTCGATTTCTTCGGTAGTCAACTTATATGCTGATGACATACAGGAATTACTCCCAGTGATGGGGTCGGGAGCGTCCGGGCTGGCGGGCGAGGTGCCGGGCGCGGACCTGCGGCTGCCGGCGTCGGGCCTACGCTTCTCTTTGCATCAGCTGCGCGCTCTCAACTCATACCTCGACATCTTGTATGACGAGGACCAAAAAGGTACCAGTAAACATATGAACTCATATAACCCCCCTCTTCACCATTTTAATAACAAAAGCAAGTCATTTACGGTATGTCGAGGAATTTGTGATACTTTTTTTGACATTGACCTAGAGGGCGGTAGTGTGTCATCATAATTTAACGGTGTTTGAAGAAATCTTTAACAAACGTATTCAATTTCTATAACGACGTACAACAACTGGCACTGCCTGATAATTACTGAACTGACTAATACAAAGTGAAGGACGTGATGTGAATATCGTGACTGAGTAGTTGCCGATGTAACCAAGGTGGGCAAGGGAGTGAATACAATGAGCTATTATGGTGATTGTGAGCCACAAATAGATAGTACGTGTCATTTTACAAACGTAAAACGAGCATAAATCTCGAGTCACTTCGATATTGTACATGTATCTGTTTTAATTATGTTTTTTTTTGGCAAAAAAACAATTTAAATGTCGTCAATCGTTGTTAAGGCCTTGCTCTCTAACTCTATAGGGGTATTATAAATTGTTTTGAATGTTTGACGTCATTATAAATCGCAGGTCGTATAACAATGGAAACAGAGTGCATAGTGGAGGGCATCGTGCAGCGCATGGTGGACGGCGCCGGGCAGAGAGACCCTCGCTTCCGCTGCTGCCACCTAATCGCCTTGCATAGAAACAAAAAGGTTCTTTGTAGTCATTACTTTTTTATTAACTGTTTTCCTCGCAGGCCAGTGTTTTCAATTATGGAATATACATTATCTAACATTTTAAATAAGTGATTTTAATGGTGTATGTTGTTAAATACAGATGCGATCCCGTTCTTTGGAATACCTGGTGACGTTGGACGCTCTGCCGACCCTGAACGCGGAGAGCTCTCACTGCCGACTGCAGGACGGACCAGTGGGCTACGGCAGTGTACGCTTGGCGGGCAGGGAAGCCGACAAGTGGGCTGAGTTCCTGACACCCACGGGGTATCTCTGCAGGTCAGTACACTTTCCATATTTTCTGACAAAACTAACTATAAAAGTAACGCCTCTTACCGGCCTAGATAATTTTGTGTCACTATCAGTTGTTAATCCACTTTGTAAATTAATATTACGTATAGAGACAAGGTGGTAGAGCGCTGGGTGCAGCTGCTGGCGCGGGGCGCGCGTGTCAGGGGCGGCGGGGCATCGCGCGTGCTCGGTGCTCGTGCCGCCGCGTATTCGCGCCCTCAGCGATACTGCTATCTGGAGACCGGTAACATAAGCCTACCACAATGTAAAATATATCTGTGGCCACCCTTTCATATATGCTTATATAAGAATTACATGAAAATAAATAAATTATCCCAACAACATTGTTTTGTATTGCTAAGTTCTAACAATACAGTATTAGAGCAAATTACAACGTTAGTGTTGAAACAAAGTTAGAGCTGACAAAGTTTTATTGTGTTAGTCGTGAACTTAGTATCATCGACGTAAACTGTACAAATACGATACGCGGAGGCTGGCTAGTCTATTAATAACTAATTAATATGGAACCAAAAGACGCACTAATGCAACTAATTTTAATACGTGAAGCGAAAAACTTTGTAGTTATCTCCTTATTCGAGAACACAAAATGTTTAATTAGGAATTATGATCGAATTTCGATCAACGGTAGTTCGGTATTATCGGTGGTACTGTAATAAAAGACAATTGTAACCTATCGTGTTTGGATTGGCCAGTATCACATCAGAAGAGCTACGAGCGCCGGCTGGCCATAGTGGAGGGCGCGGCTTGGGTGCTGGTGCGCGTGGGCGCGGCGCAGGCCGAGGCCAAGCTGGTGCTGTGCGCACGCGCCTCCGGCTGCAGCACCGCCGCGAACACCGCGCGCGTGCCGCTCACACACCCCATGGCTCTGCTGCACTATACCGCTGCACAGGAGGTTAACAAACCACAGTAGTTTTAATTATACCTCATCAACATCATACTAACCTTTCTTAAGAAATAACGATGGGTCTCATCGGGTGACTCCGCGACCAGGTCAAGGAGAGTATGTACGCAATGCAATGGTGGCCATTTAAACCAATGTTATAAATGTTTCTCCAGTAAGTCATATCCAGTGTATGGTGCAGGGCTACTACGCGGCGGCCGTGGGTCCGCCGACGAGCAGCGCGGGCGTGGAGCGCGGCGCGCTGTGGCAGCTCTGGCAGCCTGCACTCGAGGCCGCGCTCGATGCTCACTGCTCGGACCTCTCTACTGTGGCCAGGGCAGCCGGAGCTCTGAACAATCTTATTGATAACATGCGCGAAGGATCTTATCAGGTTGGTCATTCATTCACTTGGTAATTGTAAGAAACGGGTTTTTGGAAACCGTCAGATTCTAAGGTACTAATAATATCTTAGTAGAAAAATTACTTTTTGACCAGGGCTCCACCCGTTTGCTGAGCCGGTACATGGCATGGTGCGCGCTCCGGCGGCGCCTGCACAGCGTGTCGCAGTTGCACTCGGTCGCCGCCAGGAGCGTCGGCATCGCGCACGCCTCGCATCATCTGCTCCTGATTCTGGACTCGTAAGTTAATTAATGAAGAACTGAATATTGGCATTGCTTAGGCTTTATCTTGTTTGACGGCACTTATGTAAGTGATTCTTGGCAGTTTATTGCAGACGTGCGAGCGCGGCGGGCCGGCCGGGTTCGTGTTCCCCGTGGAGCGCGCGAGCCTGACCCGCCGCGGCGCTCGCGACGGAGACTGGGCGCCCGACGCGGCTTGTATCAGGAGTTGTCTCTTGCATCTTCATAAAATTGCAGGTAAATTAATTTACGAGGAAGTTCATATCTTCGGCCTTTAGTTCACTTGGAATAGATAACGTTGCTACAACAAGCATAAATATGGAAGTGTAAAAGACATGCGCAATTGTTTCTTTCTAGTTGGGGAGGAAATTCAGCGATCACCGTCAGAATTGTTGGAGAGTGCGTTGTTCAGCCGCTGGGAGAGTGTCAACAGGGAGTCCAAGTCCTCGCTCGCGGCGCACACATACAGCCCGCGACAACTGCGCTACTTGAGCCGTGCGGCCCACGAGCTGCTCAAGTGCAAGAACATGATGGCATATGTAAATATTTAACTTGAATTAGTATCATTCAGCGAACGTCTTTTTATGCCTTTGAAAGCGAATGTATGAATAATGTATGTACCTATATTGTCTGTAGGAGGATGGAAACACGTTCAAAGCGAATCTCATACAAGTTACATCCCAACACCGGGAGTCTATCGAGGAGCTGGTGCACGTCCTGGCGATAGCGCTCGACCAGGCGCGGGACGTTTACCTGAATAACTTTCACAGTAGGAATGGCGGGGAGTTCGACAAGGAACTATCTGTATATAGGTAAATTTGTAACTTAGCGTCTTGTGTCCACTTAAAACCCAGAAGAAAAAATAGTTTGTATACTTTCACGCATTGATATGATAGTAATTAATGTTTTCTTTTGTCATGAGGTCGAAGAAGTGGAACAAACTGAAAGACTACTACGACGCATCATCAGCGTGCCTGATAGACGCGGCCAGGAGAGATCCAGAACTTAGAAAAGAAGACTTATCTGACACTAACCTCATGAGACACGTCCTTCTGTGGCTCCACAAGGGTGTTAAAGAAGATAAGAAATATCTAGGGCCGGTTTTAAAGCCATATCTTGACGGTCTTTTTGAAGTTTCTATAGAAAATTGCTGGTTTTTAGAAGAGTTTGATGCTAGAAAATGCGACGTGGAGCGACGAAGTCTGGAAGAATACTGCTTAGGCGTTCACAGTGGGGAAATTGAGCCATGTATGGGATTGTTGGAGGCGGCTAAGACTATGAACTGGGCGAAGGCTATGGTCGACTTTGTGGACAGATTTCGTCACGTAGGTAAGTGTAATTACTATCATAGTTAATAGCTGCACAAGTAGTGCTCGACAGTCCCGATCTTAACTGGACAAGGGTGCACAGAGCATTAACGTTATTGTGTCAAGTTACAATGTCTGACTTGTTCTCTCAATTTTATTTTAACTTGAATACATTTACTATGAACAATAAGATTGTTCATAGTAAATGTATTAACAAGGTTTATTTAGGTCATTTTTCGAACAGATTGTTAGGTAAATAAACGGCTTGTTTTACCTCTCGTCCACACAATGGCACAAGCAAGGCGGTACTCGGCCTACATTGCTGTGCAGCTTTATGCCGGCGGGCGCGCGGAGCAGTCAGGACCCTTTGTGTTAAGCTGGGCCCTTTTTGTTCTCTAACTGTGTTTTCTATGAAATATGTTTTTATTAATATTACATGCAAGTTGAGAATCATGTGTAAGCCGGCTGTAGTACAGTTTTAATTGAACAGTCTTACTGTACATAACTGTAAACTTACTTAAGTTGCACTGCACAATACGACTGTTCCGTTAAAACTGAAGGTACGGAGTGAATTTTATATTTGATTTCATTTTATTAAATGATTTGAAATTCGAAATCACGAGGTGTGTGTTAAAAGGTTACCGTGTCCACTCAAAGCCATATTTTCGCTGTTGCATTTAGCTTACACAAGATTTTTATTTATTTAAATTTACTTAAAAAAATTACTTTTCTTTCCTTCTTTTGTTTTCCTTTCCTTCAATATTTATGTACATTAGTGTAAAAATACAGTAAATTGGTTGGATGTTAAGAGCCAACGCCATGTCGGAGAACCGATTGAAAGATATCGAATCAAAATTTTAACACAACCTGGGTCTGTGTGTGAATGCGTTAACATTTTAATTCTACCAGTTAGAGTTGACCTGTACAGGCGATTTGCTCACAGCAGTAGAAATCTGAAGTAAGGATCAATGGTCGCTGGTGATGTTAATGCCGGGCCAGATTGCGTTCTGATATACATTTAATGGAAGCGCCTTTTGACACAAATTTGAAGAAACATTTGATAAACGATAAATTAATAACAAACCAAATTACATGTAAAAGTTGGTTAAAAATAAAAGATAAAGTTATATAAGTCAAAGTTATTTCTAAACGTTTTTTTTTTAACTTAATGCATCAAGGTTTTGTTAATAGTTACAATAATTTTTCAATATATAAACTTTATTACGTTTATATACAAAGATAAGAACGGTCGTTCAGAGTATCTAGTTATTATACCTCCTCGACATTTAGTCGCTGGTCCGACCAAGTTTCTGATACGGCAACGACCTACTGACGTCGACAGTTACTTGACTTTTAGGATTATTTACTTACAACAGAGAAAAAAACTATTAAAACATCTTTACCATAACTAGAAGAGTTTTTTTTCACAACTGTTATATAAACGGCATGAAAAAAATCTGCTTTGACTAAACTATTTTTTGATTGACAACGCAGAACATGATAATTATGTTCAGTAAAGTACGGTGGCTATATTTATGATTACATAAGTTTTAAATATTCTTAACTGTGTAGTTTGTGAAAGATACTAGTAGGGTATTCATTGTTATAAATATAAAATAAGGTCGTGAATACACCCCTGTTGGTAGTGTGTTCCCTTGGGAAATGTAACTTTCAAAAAGTTCAGTGGCAAAGCTTTCCCCTGATTGGGGAGATATATACTGCAGATAGGGGATGCGGGGATGAAGGGACGACTATCATTCATAGCTTCATTCATTTATTAGTACCTTGCGCGAGCTGAGTCATTCAATTGTGTACTTGCTAACACTATTGCGAGTAGAATTTGTAATTTTGCAGGTAAATACAAAATAAACGATAATAATATAATACTAAAGATTGACACAAGATCATAGGAGATGATAGGTTACGTATTTACCAGTCATGTATGCACCAGAGTTCCGCCTGGTGTTTCCTTCTGGCGAGGGTGTGGCCGTGTCTTGCCCCGTGCGGCTAGCGTCGCGCCGCGAGCATAGCACCGCGCGCGCGCTCACCCTCAGCCGCCGGGACAAGGCTCACGCCAAACTCAAGTTGACCACCAGATGTGTGCTCGCCGCTTTCCACTCCGCTCTGCTGGGCGATAGGGGGTGAGTGAATATTTAAATAACCAATTTCAAATAATTCTTTAGGTATTATTATTTAAGAAATTAACTTTTGATAAATGAAATCGTGTGTGATTGAATGTGAAAGAAAGGATTTTGTATACAATTTTCTTAGGTCAAAATCAAGAAACATAAGACGGCACGAAAGTTCAGAAGAAATCCTTCGCAGCGTTAAGTCCGGTAACTTCTGGAGAAACAGCACAAAGCCTGACATTATACCCTCCAGCTCCGTACAGGACGTGTCAACTCTCGAAAACCTTTCTAGAGTAAGAAGATCACGAAGAAGTAGACCGGCTTCTAACGGCTTTCCAGAAATATCCATAACAGACCATTCGGATAAAAAGACATTGAGACGAAAATATCATACTCTGAAGAGTTTAGTGTATACTGAACCTGTGGATAGTATCAAAGAATTGAAAAGACGGCCGAGATCTGCCGGGTCTACTGTGAGGAATAGAGAAGCTCTGAGTAGACCAAGTCTACTGGAGACGCTGGATTTTATCAACGGAGTAAAGGATGCGTTGTACGGTGAGTGTTGAAATTTTAAATACAATTTATTTGTTAGTATACTACAACTATATAAAATTAAAAACTATATGAAAAGAAGATTTTTTTTAGAATAAATTCTACGAACAGTGTTTATATAAATCTTAACACCAATATAAATTAAAACAAAGTGAATTGTTCTGTGTTCCATATTAAAATAATTGGAAGAAAATGTGTCAAGTGATTTCTAGAAATGTTTTAAATAGCAACCGCTTGTATTTTCATTACACTTAATATTTTACAACATAAACCAAAGAAGGAAACAATATACTTATTCATTTAAGTGCCCCATAGTAAATTTATTTCAACAAATACTGCTGACCCTTACTTATAGAAGTGACTCAATATCAACGTCGTTTGTGTGATGTGATCAGAGGAGTCTGGCACGTCGGAGGCGGAGGAGTGCGGGTGGACCTACGAGGAGGAGTGTCTGCTGAGCGGCCGGTCACCAGCCAACCTGCTGGCCGGCCTGAGCGCGCCCGAACTGCTACACCACGGGCTGGGCGACCTCGTCTCCGGCTTGCTCCAGCGCGGCAGATTCACGGTAAGATGATAATATCATTTTATTTGACTCTTTATCTCGGAACTGATCATGTTATGTGTCAACAAATCACAGAGCCAATGGTTGTCCTAATTTTATATAAACTGTGCATGCAGATTTTACAAGAGCTGTGTTCATACCTGGGCGGCGGCGGCGAGGGTGCACTGTTCGCGCTGCACCGGCTGGCGCGCGCCGCTCGCTCTAGAAGCAGCGAGAGAGCTGCCAAGTCAGTAGATACCCTTACCAAATAAGCTAGAAGGACAGTTTGAACAATGAATAGAAAATAAGGAAGATATTGGACTATATATTGAACCTTGTTATATTCCACTTTTTACTTCAAGCCTATGTCTTTAGTGGTTAATAACTCGTTGTTCAACTTATGTCATGAAATTCAGACGAAACCAAAGTTGTACTAGAATGTGAAGGTTTGGAGACATTTGTGTTAGTAATGTGTCGGGTGCGTGTACAAATTGCTACAATAACATTAATAATACAAACATCTCCGGAGGTCGACAGGTTGTACGATTTATTTCACACGTACGCGATGTAGTAACGGACACGACTAAACCTTTGTTGGACATTGTTGTAATGTCATTTCCGGAACGACCGGACAACTGCGGGATACAAATTGAGATAAACAACTAATTTACTATGTGAACTAACGACTACAAAACTTAATCAAGCATGTTGTGTTGTTTTGCATCATAATATCGTCTCATGTTTGTGTTTGAATGTGGAACGCGTTACAATGTTCTGACATGAATCATAAAGGAAATGTACTTGAATAATCCGTAATACAATAAACTAGACCTGAACATCACAATCTTATGAGCAGAAGAAACGTTTGCAGTAATTGGAAGTTACCGGAGTCAGCAGACGAGGCGCGGCAATCGGCGCAGCGCTACCGGCGTCGAGCGCCCGGTGAGGAGTCGGCGGACGAGGCACCGGTGCAGTCCGCGCAGCCCACGCAGCCCCCGAAGCCCCCGCAGCCCCCGCCACTGCCCCGCAACCTCAACAAAAATAAGGTTAAGCATACTCATGTACATAATGCGATTGTTGACGGGAACGTAATGACTCCTGGATTTACAAACTTCGAGTCGTCTACTGCTTACTAAGAGTCCCTTAGTGTGCATTCAGCGGATAAATCTATACTAAGCGATTGATTATTTAACTGCTAGACGACTCTCTGATTGTTAACCTTTAATGTGAATATGAAACTATTTATGTTTTTACAGGTTCCAAATCACTACCCAGATTACACGTCGTCTCAACGACTTCAAGATCTAGAGAACCATCTCAATTATCTCGAGCAAGTTAAATCTCGTATCACCTTACACGAAAATTTAAACTACCCACAAAATTGTACAGGCATTATAAATCCTATTTACGATATAAAAATGCCGAAAGACAAGTTCGCGGTTAAAAGGACGAAGTCGCTGGGCAGGACATTCAGTTCTAGACATTTGGGTTTAGAAATAACGAGATATAACCTAACTCTAGGTCCTAAGTCCGGGAAGAAGACCAATGATGTGGTGACCGCTATGAACGGGACTAGCGGGGAGACTGGTATTGATCTGAGGAGTCACTTCTTCCAGCGATACAGCACCGAGAATGTTGTTGGTGACTCTTATAGAGTTAGCAGAGTGAGTGTTGACTAGTACATTATTGATAACACCAAATTATTAATTGCCTAGCTGTCGTCCGCGACTCCGTTAACATCGACAAGGTTAACATCTATTATTAAAATACGTAATAAAATCAAACCATCTCAACTTATGCATTTATAATTTTGCCTAGCAACTACCTTTCCGTTTATAGGTTTCAGTGGAATTTTATTGGTTACCATGGCAACCTTGTCTACTGATATTAGCTCTTGCTTTTTTGTCCCTCTCTCGATAAAAAGCTTTTTTTTTATTTACTCACCTTAAGTTTAATAATTGTAAAGTAGTAAAATAAAAGGATAGTCTATTCAAATCTGTGCCATGGTAGAAGAGATCCTACAGAACAACGTTGAATAAATTTGGACTTTACACATTTTTATATAGCATATAGCATATGTTTGTATAGCTATGTAGGAATCATCGTAATTATCAAAGATGTATAAAAAGTATGATGTAAATTAACTTCATCAGTTTTCACTGAGTTTTCTTGTTAATGTGAGTTAATATGACTTTTGTTTTTTTTTATACTTTCATTATTTTAATGATTTTTATTATAACACAGTGTTCATGTATTATATAAATTTTAACATTTATGTCGTTTCATTTTTTTTATTATTAAACCTGTCACAATATTAGTTAATTAATCGTATTTATGTCCTCATTTGAAATGTGTATCAGGGTAGAAAGTAATATGAAAGTACTGCATCATCGTTTTAGATAATTTTTCTATTTTTCGCTGCAAACCTATGAAAGAGGATCACAATTAAGATATACTTAAGAGAGGCTTGAGTTATCAAAATTGTCATTAGACAATACACTACACTATTTATAAGAAGGACTCCATGTCTAAAACTAGTCGGTACCTACAATGATCTACAGGTTAGTTAAGTCGTTATTATAAGTATAGACAAACTTGATATAATAACCACACATATATGATGCGTCTGGCTATAGGGCAGTGCATCAGTACAGTGAGATGAATGTAAACCGGGCGAAGATTGCCGAGCGCGCGTCCGCCCGCCAACCTTGGCACCGCCTGCTCGCGATATTAGCAAATTGCCCGTCACTTCGCGCCTTATCAACGTGTCGCTATGTGGGACAGCTGGTTATCCTATTAGAATCTTATATGCGAATAAAGATTTGACTCGTACAGTAACTGCGGAATATTGTTTATCTTAGAGCAATTATCCAAAGTGTACTGAGCCCGCTTTACTGTTGAAAGATACCAAACACACGGCCACGTTTCTCAATTGATTAAGTGAAGTCAATATTTTCACCTAAAAATAGGATTACTCTTATATGTTGAGAAAATGATTTTATTATACAAACAATGTTGTAGCTCCAAAGTGATAGACCGTTATAAATGCCACTAGTGGTCACGTATTCAAACAGGAGGCCGACTGCACGACACTCAAGCTTGTCAATTTAGTACGTTATACACCTCTCCTTTTATGAAGACTGTGTGCATCGTAGTTAGACCTGATAGTTTTTGCTCAAAAGTGTAAGTGCTTACTAAATAAACTGTAGTGTTTTGTTTTACTGGGGTACAAATTTTACAAATGATTTTTAAAATTGTATTACACCGGCACTAACTCTCTCTGCTCCAACTACCTTATTAGTACCTCATCAGCTCACTATACGCCCCCACTGAGGGGCTCGGAGCCTAACCTTTTATGAGGGGTGTCAAAAGTACATTGTATGTGTAAATATTGATGAATATAAAGGTATCACAAACCTGTCTCAAACTGTTAGTTGTTACGCGGCTTCAGTTGAATTAAAGTCAAAGTTAGAGCAACTTAGAATTTGTAAGGTCACTCACAGAATCTAACTTAGTTACTTGAACGTAACATAAGTGACAGGCTGTATAAAACTTGGCTTCAGCCAATGTTGCTGCAACCTCGTTCCAACGTACTGGGCGCTCGCTGGACTTAAATATTCCGTAATACTTTATGCAACTTTGCTAAGTTATTTACATACTTTTATACAGTTTGTTGTATTTGAAAGTTGACTGAGAACGGTTTTTGTTAGGTGACGATTTAAAGTAAACCATTCCCGTTATTTTATTTATAACACTTTGAAATTACTATTAATAATAATGACTTTAGAGTATCGGAATAAACGAGGAAATACGGTACATAATATTGCAGTAACTTTATTTTTTATTTCATCCAATACGGGAAAAAAGAGTGAAAAGTAAATGTGCTACATAAGTAGCTACGGGGGTCTACGGCGTAGCGCTTGTTATTATAGTATTGAAGCGTATTCACATGATGGCAGTGAAGGCTCCATTGAGACAAATAAAAATACGTCGAAAAGAAATATTTGCTACACATGCCGACGCTAAAGATTCGTAAATTGTTAACAATTTTTTTTATTTTATGTCGTCAATTTTGTACGTGACATTTCTATTTGTAATATCTTATTATTTCACTTCAGGACGATGGTTACATTTTATTATCGATACATAATAAATACACATTTTTTTATTTTTATGATTAGTGCAACATGACTTTTATCTCAACAATTTTTTTACTAACTATTTAAATAGGCTTTTCACAAATTTCAACAAGATTATATTTAATTTAGTAGAATAACTTAGGTATTTAAACTTCAAGTTAAATTGAATCACTTTAAAGTTACATACGAGACCACGAAGTAGTTTAAACAAGTTCATAAAGATTGACAAGTTGTCTGCATGTGGCGGCTGGCGGAGCGGCACGGCGCGGCGCGCGGCGGCTTGAACACGGAATTAATGGTATTTTATATCAGCCACTACTATTGTTATAATTATTTTATATTTATATCTAAGAGTATATAATATAGTATATCATCATCATCATCAGCCGTTGCCCCCTGCTGGACATAGGCGTTCCCCAATGCCTTCCACGGTAGGTGGTCCCTTAGTATGTTATAATTATAACGAAAAAAGGACAATGAACCTTAATCTGTATACGCAGTTTTTGTGGTTTTCAAATTAAGTTAAGTTAAAAAAACAATAAAATGTCTAATCTAAAATTTTCAGTTTTTATTACATATAGGATCCATCCAACAAGAAATGATATTCTAGATACAAGTTGGTACAGGTAGTAGGGGTAAGATGACGCGACATTCTGCCGGGAAGATCAACGTTCGAGTCGGTTCTTTGAATTCTTACAATACATCGCTGGCGGAAGACATAAATCCCACTCAGAAACTCTTACGAGTACTTTAGCGGACGTGAAAACATCCAGCGCGTTGCAGTTTGACCTTCGTTCGTTCTTCCGTCTTCCAGTTTATGACAATAATATTAGATTTCTTTCCAGAGTTAAATGATAGGGCTGTAAACTTTGCAAGTATATCCCGTCCCACATTTTATAAAAGTCATTACATTCTAAAATTGCTGGTGTTACTATCAATATATTTGTATGATTAGCTGATGAGCTTTATTAAAAAAAAAACTTACTAAGTAAGCTACACAACATGGTAGACAGAAATGCACCTAAGTGACGAATTTTCTCCCGATCCGTTAAGCTATCCATTTAAGCTATCGAAGTTATAATATTAGTAAGATCATCATAAATTAGAACATCAGTAAAATAAACATTTCATCTGTTTAGATACATTCACTACGTCGCATTCATTTTGTTGCTACAGTATTCGTAGCAGTGCTACGTGAAAAGTTAGTATAATTAAAAGCGTCGGAGCGAGCGAGCCTGTTAATTAGTCTCCATTAATTGATCTGATACCACATACCGCGCTACACGTGTACAATGTGTTATTTATCTTATATGGACACCTGTGCTACGAGCATGGCTACATCTCGAAGTACAATATAATAGTTAAGTTTTTATCTTAAGGTACCGACCTAGTCAGACTATTTGAAAGGCGAATGTCATATAGTAAAATTAAGATCTCAAGAAAAACCTGCACCCATTTAACTTATAGGTTTTTGGAAATACATCATTACTTCGTTATTAATTTTCTACAAATATTTAAAGATTTATGTTAGACTATGTTTCAATTATAATTATGAGACATGATAAATATGAAGCTCGATAAACTATTATTGACGGACATATAAAAATACAATTTTACGATAGCAACATAGTACGCGAAATAGATAAAAATTTTGTTCAAAAGTCATCTTTTTAAAATTCAAACGTGCCCAGACAACAGATGGAGTTGATTATATGCACTTACTTTCGTCTGTATAACCATCCTTTTCACACGCGCGGTCATTTTGCTACTAACTCTTTCTAATTTTCCGTCTGGCGCATGCGCGCTGTCTTTTCCGAAAGATGTAGGCCGGTCGAAGCTTCATATGCTGCGGGAATCCGAAATTTTTCACGTATAAAAAAGGTCGCATCTAAACGTTATCATTATTCATAAAATAAAAAGTACTAATGAACTGCAACTTCTTGTTATGTTCAATTTAATTATTATTTTCAGATATTAAAGTTAAATATTGATATATTAAGACTAACATTAAATAAAAACAAAACGAAATGTCTACGGAAAAATACTAAATTGATCGTATGTAATCGTGTTAAGGTATTATTCAATTTATAACAATAGTTACGCAAGCGGGGAGGAGTGCGCTGGGCGGCAGCGGCAGCGGCCGCGGCGCGCGGAGGGAGCCAGCCTCTGTAGCCGGAGAGATCCCGGGCCGCGCAGCGGTCGCGTGTCGTCGTTTCGCGAAATTATCAAATAAAAATATGACCCTGAAACTGACTTAAATAACGAACATTCAAAACAAAATGCAATCGTACAAAATTACTTTTGAAATTAGAACATTAGAGTGAGTGCACTATTGCAGCGTTTAATGGATTATTTGCTTTGATTTTCGTGAATATTTATGGCAAGTAGAAAGATGTTTTGTATCAACTTTTTGACTGTCGATGGTGGTTCGGTTGTGTGGCATTTAAGGTAAGTTGAACACATTTTCTAACTAGTTTAGTGTCTAGTTCACAGTGAAAAATATGTAAATCACCATTGCAGTCAATGTCAATGGAATATGATTGATTAAAGTCATGTGTAATGAAAGAAGTTAATACTGTGATGTGTTATAACATGTCATTAATACTGTCTGTTTTAGTTCACAAAATAACATTTAAAAATCAGTCTATCGACGGAATTGAATTATATTCGTTGGGTTTACACAATTTTATTAAATAAGACGAGAGATTTACTAAAAAATAATATAGAGATAAATGAAATAAAGTAAAAAGATTTTATGTTGTCATTATTAATATAAAATTATTTATAAGTTCAGTGAAAAGTATTCTTAATTAAATAACATATTATTGATGTAAAAAAATAATAAAAAAGAAAGTTTAAAAACAACGAAATATTTTGTATATATTAAGTAATTTCGGGTTCCCTTTGTTCTGGGAAAAATGACAAAGGTATAGTGTGATGTAATGAGTCGACAGTTTTGACCGGCTCTCACAATGTAGCTACACGGTTTAGTATGCGAGGTAATGTGTAACGTCAGACCCATGTGTGTAAAAGTACTGGAACTCAGACGAGAAAATTTTCAGTTGTAAATTATAAATCCTCTGAAAATAGAACTCTAATTCCTGAATGACAGCTTATCCATTAGAGATTTCCTTTTCACCGCTTTCAGAGCGGCTGCGGGTATCAGGAGGCCGACGCG